>NIVC01003946.1:0-68300 GCA_002269645.1 Macrostomum lignano | reverse complement strand
TCCATTTATCCATTTTCATCATTTATCCCATTTTATCATTTATCCCTATTTTATCATTTATCCCTATTTTCATCATTTATCCTATTTTCATCATTTATCCCCATCTTCTCAACCATTTATCCCATTTTCATCATTTATCCCATTCTCATCATTTATCCCTATTTTCATCATTTATCCTATTTTCATCATTTATCCCTATTTTCATCATTTATCCCCATCTTCACCATTTATCCATTTTCATCATTTATCCCATTCTCATCATTTATCCCTATTTTCATCATTTATCCCTATTTTCATCATTTATCCCTATTTTCATCATTTATCCCCATCTTCACCATTTATCCCATTTTCATCATTTATCCCATTCTCATCATTTATCCCTATTTTCATCATTTATCCCTATTTTCATCATTTATCCCTATTTTCATCATTTATCCCCATCTTCACCATTTATCCCATTTTCATCATTTATCCCATTCTCATCATTTATCCCTATTTTCATCATTTATCCCTATTTTCATCATTTATCCCCATCTTCACCATTTATCCCATTTTCATCATTTATCCCATTCTCATCATTTATCCCTATTTTCATCATTTATCCCTATTTTCATCATTTATCCCTATTTTCATCATTTATCCCCATCTTCACCATTTATCCCATTTTCATCATTTATCCCATTCTCATCATTTATCCCTATTTTCATCATTTATCCCTATTTTCATCATTTATCCCTATTTTCATCATTTATCCCTATTTTCATCATTTATCCCTATTTTCATCATTTATCCCTATTTTCATCATTTATCCCTATTTTCATCATTTATCCCCATCTTCACCATTTATCCCATTTTCATCATTTATCCCATTCTCATCATTTATCCCTATTTTCATCATTTATCCCCATCTTCACCATTTATCCCTATTTTCATCATTTATCCCATTCTCATCATTTATCCCTATTTTCATCATTTATCCCTATTTTCATCATTTATCCCTATTTTCATCATTTATCCCCATCTTCACCATTTATCCCATTTTCATCATTTATCCCATTCTCATCATTTATCCCTATTTTCATCATTTATCCCTATTTTCATCATTTATCCCTATTTTCATCATTTATCCCCATCTTCACCATTTATCCCATTTTCATCATTTATCCCATTCTCATCATTTATCCCTATTTTCATCATTTATCCCTATTTTCATCATTTATCCCTATTTTCATCATTTATCCCCATCTTCACCATTTATCCCATTTTCATCATTTATCCCATTCTCATCATTTATCCCTATTTTCATCATTTATCCCTATTTTCATCATTTATCCCATTTTCATCATTTATCCCTATTTTCATCATTTATCCCATCTTCACCATTTATCCCATTTTCATCATTTATCCCATTCTCATCATTTATCCCTATTTTCATCATTTATCCCTATTTTCATCATTTATCCCTATTTTCATCATTTATCCCCATCTTCACCATTTATCCCATTTTCATCATTTATCCCATTCTCATCATTTATCCCTATTTTCATCATTTATCCCTATTTTCATCATTTATCCCATTTTCATCATTTATCCCTATTTTCATCATTTATCCCCATCTTCACCATTTATCCCATTCTCATCATTTATCCCTATTTTCATCATTTATCCCCATCTTCACCATTTATCCCATTTTCATCATTTATCCCATTCTCATCATTTATCCCTATTTTCATCATTTATCCCTATTTTCATCATTTATCCCTATTTTCATCATTTATCCCCATCTTCACCATTTATCCCATTATCATCATTTATCCCATTCTCATCATTTATCCCTATTTTCATCATTTATCCCTATTTTCATCATTTATCCCTATTTTCATCATTTATCCCCATCTTCACCATTTATCCCTATTTTCATCATTTATCCCTATTTTCATCATTTATCCCCATCTTCACCATTTATCCCATTTTCATCATTTATCCCATTCTCATCATTTATCCCTATTTTCATCATTTATCCCTATTTTCATCATTTATCCCTATTTTCATCATTTATCCCTATTCTCATCATTTATCCCTATTTTCATCATTTATCCCCATCTTCACCATTTATCCCATTTTCATCATTTATCCCATTCTCATCATTTATCCCTATTTTCATCATTTATCCATATTTTCATCATTTATCCCATTTTCATCATTTATCCCTATTTTCATCATTTATCCCCATCTTCACCATTTATCCCATTTTCATCATTTATCCCATTCTCATCATTTATCCCTATTTTCATCATTTATCCCTATTTTCATCATTTATCCCATTTTCATCATTTATCCCTATTTTCATCATTTATCCCCATCTTCACCATTTATCCCATTTTCATCATTTATCCCATTCTCATCATTTATCCCTATTTTCATCATTTATCCCTATTTTCATCATTTATCCCTATTTTCATCATTTATCCCCATCTTCACCATTTATCCCATTTTCATCATTTATCCCTATTTCATCATTTATCCCTATTTTCATCATTTATCCCATTTTCATCATTTATCCCTATTTTCATCATTTATCCCCATCTTCACCATTTATCCCATTCTCATCATTTATCCCTATTTTCATCATTTATCCCTATTTTCATCATTTATCCCTATTTTCATCATTTATCCCTATTTTCATCATTTATCCCCATCTTCACCATTTATCCCATTTTCATCATTTATCCCATTCTCATCATTTATCCCTATTTTCATCATTTATCCCTATTTTCATCATTTATCCCATCTTCACCATTTATCCCATTTTCATCATTTATCCCATTCTCATCATTTATCCCTATTTTCATCATTTATCCCCATTCTCATCATTTATCCCTGCTTTCATCATTTATCCCTATTTTCATCATTTATCCCATTTTCATCATTTATCCCTATTTTCATCATTTATCCCATTCTCATCATTTATCCCATTTTCATCATTTATCCCCATCTTCACCATTTATCCCATTTTCATCATTTATCCCATTCTCATCATTTATCCCATTCTCATCATTTATCCCTATTTTCATCATTTATCCCCATCTTCACCATTTATCCCATTTCATCATTTATCCCATTTCATCATTTATCCCATTCTCATCATTTATCCCTATTTCATCATTTATCCCCATCTTCATCATTTATCCATTTTCATCATTTATCCCCATTTTCATCATTTATCCCCATCTCATCATTTATCTCTATTTTCATAATTTGTACCCATTCTCATCATGTATCCCCTATTCCCTCATTTTCATCAGTTATCTCATCTTTATTATTTCCGAATTCAGTTTAAATTTAGCAGTCAACTCTGTTCATCAGCCACTATCAACTTTATTAAAAAATTGCCTTCTTACATAAACAGTTTTCTATGCATATCGGGAAAAGTAATTACTTGTTGTACTTTATTTTATTCCATTCGCGCGCATTTCATACTACTTTTAGCTATCATTCAACGACGACCGCCGGAGAGGCAATCCGCTACAGTGTGCAAGAATAGCATCTTTATTAGGCTATTGAGCCCCAATCAAGGCACTGCTCTTTTTTGTACTTTGCTTCAAATTTTTGTTTGAGTTAAAAACGTTTAAAGTATTAAGTATTTTTTGTTTTACTGTAATTCAACGCGCTTTTGGGTTGGGGTTCGTACTCGTAAATTGTAGTTTTTAGTTTACTCTCATGAAGTTTATTTTTATTGTTTAATGCAAAAACATGCTGATTAAGCTACTATGAGTAAGTCAGTAAAACATTTAATTTTCTAAAAATGTAAGTGCAAAATCAAAAAATGTTTACAATTCTAAAGAATTAAATCTGTTCAGTTTTTTATCATTTCAATGCAGCCTTCGTTTTTATCTAAATTGGAATCGAACTCCGCACCGCACAGAAGAGGACGAGACCTACTCGCCAGACGATCCCAGGTCGACTCAGATTCGTCTGTTCACCTTTGTTGTCAGCTACCGCAATAGTCAGGGCCAGAATTTGGCCGAACCCTTTCTTAGACTGCCGCAGAAGCGGTGAGTTTGGTGGTTTCTTTAATGTAATCAGGCGTATCTCTAGTGTGATTAGGTGTATGTCTAATGTAATTAGGTGTATGTTTAATGTAATTAGCCGTATGTCTAATGTGCTTAGGCGTGTGTCTAATGTAATTAGGCGTATCTTTAATGTAATTAGTCGTATATCTAATGTAATTAGGCGTATGTCTAATGTAATTAGACGTATATATTAGACGTATAGGCGTATATCTAATGTAATTAGGCGTGTGTCTAATGTAATCAGGCGTGTGTCTAATGTAATCAGGCGTGTGTCTAATGTAATCAGGCGTAGATCTAATGTAATTAGGCGTATCTTTAATGTAATTAGGCGTATGTTTAATGTAATTAGGCGTATGTCTAATGTAATTAGGTTTTTGTATAATCTCAATAGGCATTACAATGGTCTAGTACATTAGTGAACACTGCAAAGTTTGAAGTCTTAAACTACGAGTATATATTTAGAAAGAATTATAGAGTAACACCTAAACCTGCTTTAGCCTCTACCCGGACTACTACGAAGACATCAAGAACCCGCTGTCGCTGCTGCAAGTTCGCTCCCGAATTCGCCGTCGCTTCTATCCGAACTTGGACGCCATGTTTGAGGCTCTCAACTTGGTATTCAACAATGCCAGGCAGTACAACATTGAGGAGAGCAAGATACACAAGGATGCCGCTAGGCTGCAAAAATTAGCGAGAGCCAAACGGGACGAGCTGTGCGGATTGGCCAGCAGCTCCTCGGGTGCGGAGGCCGCCGCTGGGGTGGTTCGGGTAGCGACGATTTGAAACCGCTGCTGCCGCAGAAACTGGTTAATTCGCTTTTTCCGCAGCAGAGCCTGTTTAATGTGAGCTTCTTGACCTGTTGTTGGTGGGTTCAGTCTTTGTCCTTTAAATAACTAAAATTCGCCGTAAATAATCGCCCTGAACTGTCCCTGAGAATCGCCCTGTAGTAACCCTGAGAATCGCCCTGAACTATCCCTGAGAATCGCCCTGAACTATCCCTGAGAATTGCCCTGAACTATTCCTGAAAATCACCCTGAACTGTCTCTGAGAATTGCCCTGAACTGATCCTGAGAATCGCCCTGAACTGTTCCTGAGAATCGCCCTGAACTATCCCTGAGAATCGCCCTGAACTATCCCTGAGAATCACCATGAACTGTTCCTGGGAATCGCCCTGAACTGTCCCTGAGAATCACCCGGAACTGTTCCTGAGAATCGCCCTGAACTGTCCCTGAAAATCACCATGAACTGTCCCTGAGAATCACCCTGAACCTTCCCTGAGAATCACCATGAACTGTCCCTGAGAATCGCCCTGAACTGTTCCTGAGAATCGCCCTGAACTATCCCTGAGAATCACCATGAACTGTCCCTAGGAATCGCCCTGAACTGTCCCTGAGAATCACCCTGAACTGTTCCTGAGAATCGCCCTGAACTATCCCTGAGAATCACCATGAACTGTCCCTAGGAATCGCCCTGGACTGTTCCTGAGAATCACCCTGAACTGTTCCTGAGAATCGCCCTGAACTGTTCCTGAGAATCGCCCTGAACTGTTCCTGAGAATCACCCTGAACTGTCCCTGAGAATCGCTATGACTTGACGCAAAAATTAGTGTTTACTGTAAGTAATATCAGATGTCAACTATATTTTGGATCCGCATACTTTTATAACATTATTAATTATAATTTATATTTACGCATTTTTTCTTGAAATGTCAGGCCAACACCAACTCAGAAACTTCTCCTTTGTCCTGCTCTGTTGCCGTTGCTTCTTTGCAAAAGCAGGAACAGCAGCAACCCAGCCTTCTCATGATGGCTTTGAGCCCTCGAGGCCTTTCTGCCTGTCCAAATTCCATCTTGTCGTCGAATAGCGATTCGCCGTTAAAGTTAAAAGTACTTGTTGAATATATAGAATGCCGCCATTATTTTCAATTAGTTACACAATGCATGCTATTGTGTGTATTATTGGTGTGAACTATCTGGTGGCTATGCTGTGAGTCAGACTCTTGCTTAACTATTCATGTCTTGCAATGCGGTGGGGCTTGACAGGTCGATATAAGTTTTTTATCTATCCATTAACTGAAGCACGTGTTCCGGTTTGCCAGAAGCGTCCCTGGGACTCTGTTTGGCTCAGTACCAGCTGCATATGCCTTGTAGAGCTTTTGTCTGTGTTTTTGTTTAATACTAATAATGGCATGATGACGTCACTGTGGGTGGCATTTTAGCACTGGCATCCTCTTTTTGGTTGCAATTTTTCTGTACCTGTCTGTCTGTGTGTCTGTCTGTGTGTCTGTGTGTCTGTCTGTCTGTCTGTTTATACCTGCCTGTCTGTCTGTCTGTCCGTCTGTGTCTGTTTATCTGTGTCTGTCTGGTCTGTCTGTGTCTGTCTGTCTGTCTGTCTGTCTGTCTGTCTGTCTGTCTGTCTGTCTGTCCGTCTGTGTCTGTTTATCTGTGTCTGTCTGTCTGTGTCTGTCTGTCTGTCTGTCTGTCTGTCTGTCTGTCTGTCTGTCTGTCTGTCTGTCTGTCTGTCTGTCTGTCTGTTTGTCTGTTCCAGCCTGTCCATATCGCCCAGTAAGGCCCCACAAGCGAAGCTACTGTGCGCAATGCACTCTCTACAATGCCCCCACTCAGTGTCTCATTACCAAATCCTTCTTCAACAGAACGAAGACAGCATGGGCTCATCCTCAGCATCGGCCTCCATGATGCTGCACCATCAGCAGCAGCCTCAGCATCCGCAGTTCTCAATGACTCACACGCCAACTCAGCAGCAGCAGCCGCCATCAACTGGTGAGAAGCGCAAACGGGCGGCCCCGGACCCTCAGGAGGTGCTCCAGCGCCGGCTGAACAACCTCTATGGCCACGTCTACAATGCAACAGAAGAGGGCACTGGCAGGCTGTTGCGGGAAATCTTTGTTAAACTGCCGCCAAAAAATGAGTACCCAATGTACTACGAAGTGATTCCCGAACCGATCGATCTGACCATTATTCGAGCTAAAATTGATGCTAGAAAATATGAGACACACCATCAGCTGGTCAGCGATCTGAAGCTGATGTTTGCAAATGCCAAGCACTTCAACGAGGAGAAGTCCCAGGTGCATCAGGACGCCATCTATTTGGAGAAGCTGCTGAAAAAGAAGATTAAAAATCTGGGCCCGGTTGTTAATGCCAGCGGCGGCGGGCCCGGCGGAGCAGGTTCGGGCCCTGGTTCGACTCCCAGACTGAAGAAAAGGTTGGTGCCGTCTACTGTTTTTCATTTACAGTCAGACGCCCCGGCCAGGCTTGCCTCCCAGTATGCTTCAGCGTCATTTCTTTGTCTCAATAATGATGTCCACCTTAAACAGCCCAAAGAATCGCCCTTAAACAGCCTGAAGAATCGTCCTTAAACAGCCTGAAGAATCGTCCTTAAGCAGCCATAAGAATCGCCCTTAAACAGCCTGAAGAATCGTCCTTAAGCAGCCATAAGAATCGCCCTTAAACAGCCTGAAGAATCGTCCTTAAGCAGCCATAAGAATCGCCCTTAAACAGCCTGAAGAATCGTCCTTAAGCAGCCATAAGAATCGCCCTTAAACAGCCTGAAGAATCGTCCTTAAGCAGCCATAAGAATCGCCCTTAAACAGCCATAAGAATCGCCCTTAAACAGCCATAAGAATCGCCCTTAAACATCCCAAAGAATCGCCCTTAAACAGCCATAAGAATCGCCCTTAAACATCCAAAGAATCGCCCTTAAACAGCCATAAGAATCGCCCTTAAACATCCCAAAGAATCGCCCTTAAACAGCCATAAGAATCGCCCTTAAACATCCCAAAGAATCGCCCTTAAACAGCCATAAGAATCGCCCTTAAACATCCCAAAGAATCGCCCTTAAACAGCCATAAGAATCGCCCTTAAACAGCCGAAGAATTGCCCTTAAACAGCCATAAGAATCGCCCTTAAACAGCCTGAAGAATCGCCCTTAAACAGCCTGATGAATCGCCCTTAAACAGCCTGAAGAATCGCCCTTAAACAGCCTGATGAATCGCCCTTAAACAGCCAAAGAATCGCCCTTAAACAGCCATAAGAATCGCCCTTAAACAGCCTGAAGAATTGCCCTTAAACAGCCTGAAGAATCGCCCTTAAACAGCCTGAAGAATCGCCCTTAAACAGCCTTAAAATGGCACCTTAGCTTCTCATCCAACGCTACTTTCTTTTTGCTTTCGCCTGGCAATTTCGACCCCCGTTGCATGTCATTGATGTAGTGCTTGAACTGTCTTCTTATATTTTAGCTTTTTAGTCAGTGGCTGTTGCCTGTAAATATTGATTATTATAATTTTACTATGGTACCCTTATTGCTATCAGAGAAACAATTTTTTACAATTCAATAATATTCCAGCGCCACGGATGTCTCAATCACGTGAGTTTATTACTGTTTTTTAGCAAATCATTACTCTCTGCGGCATGAAAACAACTTCAATTAAACAAAAATCTTTAATTTTACTAACCTTTTTCACTACATATTGTGTATACTTTTTATCATACGTGTAAATATTGTGTTTGTTTTAATTCACTCCTCTTTTTCACTCTCGAATTGCTTACTTGCAGTAGTAAATGTTTAATATAAACCGTATAAGCATTGCTGGCGATTCTCAACGGCCAATCTAATTACTGCTAATTATAACAAGACTAAGCGCCCTAACTCACCTGACCCTCATCTCTCTCAGTGCTCATTGACCCTTATTCCTGCTCATTGAAGGTCATCTGTGCTCATTGAAGGTCATCTATCCTCATCTATGCTTATCTGTGCTCATTGATGATCATCTGTGCTCATTAAAGGTCATCTGTTCTCACTGAAGGTCATCTGTGCTCATTTAAGGTCATCTGTGCTCATCTGTTCTCACTGAAGGTCATCTGTGCTCATCTGTTCTCACTGAAGGTCATCTGTGCTCATTGAAGGTCATCTGTTCTCACTGAAGGTCATCTGTGCTCATTGAAGGTCATCTGTTCTCACTGAAGGTCATCTGTGCTCATTGAAGGTCATCTGTGCTCATCTGTTCTCACTGAAGGTCATCTGTGCTCATTAACCTTCAACATCTGCTCATTCGAATTTATCTCCCATCATCTCTCTCATCGAAGGTCTTCAACCAGCGCAGCTCAGCAGGCGGCCGTCAGCTCTTCGAGCTCGCTGCCCCGCCGTCTGCAGGACCTGTTCCACACCGTCAGAGACTACCGTGACCCAGTCTCCGGGCGCGTTCTCTCATCGGTGTTCGCCCGCCTGCCCACCCGGCAAGAGCTGCCGCAGTACTACGAGTTCATCAAGAAGCCGATAGATCTAACCAGCATCCAGTCCAAGCTGGGCTCGGGAAAGTACACCCAGGCCGCCGATATGCTGGCAGACTTTGAGCTCATGTTCGACAATGCCTGCCTGTTCAACGAGACCGGATCGCAGATCTATCAGGATGCGCTGGTGTTGCTGCGGGTTGTCATGGAGAAGCGTCGGCTGCTGCGATTGGACGAAGACCCCGCGGCTGCCGAGGTGCCCGACGTGATGGCGGCTGTTCGCGATGTGATGAAGGGACTGCTGACTCAGACTATGAATCATGCGGTGAGCTGACGGGATTCGTGTTTGGAGTACTTATCCTGGAATCACCTGGGATTAGTTATCCCATTATGGGATATTGTTTTGAATCACATGGGATTAGTTATCATATTATGGGATATTGTTTTGAATCACATGGGATTAGTTATCATATTATGGGATATTGTTTTGAATCACATGGGATTAGTTATCCCGCTATGGGATATTGTTATGACTCACCTGGAATTAGTTATCCCGCTATGGGATATTGTTATGACTCACATGGGATTAGTTATCCCATTATGGGATATTGTTATGACTTACCTGGAATTAGTTATCCGCTATGGGATATTGTTATGAATCACCGAGGATTAGTTATCCCATTATAGGATATTGTTATGACTCACCTGGGATTAGTCATCATGCTATGGGATATTGTTATGACTCACCTGGGATTAGTTATCGCTATCGGATATTGTTATGACTCACCTGGATTAGTTATCCCATTATGGGATATTGTTATGACTCACCTGGATTAGTTATCCGCTATCAGATATTGTTATGACTCACCTGGGATTAGTTATCCCGCTATCAGATATTGTTATGACTCACCTGGGATTAGTTATCCCATTATGGGATATTGTTATGACTCACCTGAGATTAGTTATCCCATTATGGGATTTTGTTTTGAATCACATGGGATTAGTTATTCCACTATGGGATATTGATATGACTCACCTGGGATTAGTTATCCCGCTATGGGATATTTTTATCAATCACCTGAGATTAGTTATCCCGCTATGGGATATTGCTATGAATCACCTGAGATTAGTTATCCCATTCCAGGACGAGGACGGCCGCCTCCTAGTGGACTCATTCGACGAGCTCTACGACGAATCCCATCGCGCGGCCAGCGCTGACGGCAGCAGCGACCGGCCAGTCATTCCTCTGGAAGAGATTTTCCACCGAGTCCAGTCAGGCCGCTATCGCCGATTCCAGCGCTTCCAGGAGGACCTGTTCGACGCATTCGCTCGGATCCGAGCCGCCGCCCCGTCGCGTCAGTCGCAGATTTATAAAGACGCCTGCGAATTGCAGCGATTCTTTGTTCGAACTCGCGACTCGATGCTGTGCGTGTCGAAATATTCCACGGGCAGCTCGGGCTCGCTGCAGTCTCCAGCTAGCGGCTTCACCTGCAAAATGCTGGAAGAATTGCTCAAATCTGAGGCCGCTAAATCTGCCACGGACTCGACGGCTGAAGCTCCCGTCGATACTGACGACGGCTTTCAATCGAATACCGACATCAAGGAGGCTGAAACCACTGCCGGGGTTAAAGTGCTTGTCAGCGATTTTGTCTACGTGAGGGATGAGGATCAGGTAATCAATTTCTTTGTCACCCCAGTGCTCCTTCTGACACCCCAGTGTTCCTTCTGACACCCCAGTGCTCCTTCTGACACCCCAGTGCTCCTACTGACACCCCAATACTCCTTCTGACACCCCAGTGCTCCTTCTGACACCCCAGTGCTCCTTCTGACACCCCAGTGCTCCTGACACCCCAGTGCTCCTTCTGACACCCCAGTGTTCCTTCTGACACCCCAGTACTCCTTCTGACATCCCAGTACTCCTTCTGACATCCCAGTACTCCTTCTGACACCCAAATACTCCTTCTGACACCCCAGTGCTTTTAACAAACTTGCACAAAATTCCTCTCCCCTTTTAAAATCTCTTTTCAGACCTTGGAGCCGATCCCCGATCCGTCCCAATCCGGCCAAGTTCGAATTGGTCAAGTTGTTGGCTTCGCCTGCGAGACCAACAGCCCGACTGAATCCGCCAACGGCGAGGGCGGCGGTGGCGGAAGCCGCCTGCTGGTTCGCGTCAACTGGTTTCTGAAGCCCAAGCAGACTGTGCACAGCAGGCATAGGAAATTCCTGCCTAATGTGAGTGCTGTCTGTCTGTCTGTCTGTCTGTATGTCTGTCTGTCTGTCTGTCTGTCTGTCTGTCTGTCTGTCTGTCTGTCTGTCTGTCTGTCTGTCTGTCTGTCTGTCTGTCTGTCTGTCTGTTCCAATCTAATCTAATTTATCTTTAACCATCCAGCCCTATTATAATATTCATCTCTACACCACAGGAGGTGTTCAAAACGGACCAGCGTGCAACAGTGCCAGCCAATAGCATTCTTGGCAAGTGCATGGTTATGAGCATCAAAGATTTTGAAAATTTTATGCCTCGCGGCTTCGACTTCAAGGATGTGTACGCCTGCGAGTTCCAATACTGTGCCGGCCAGCACAGCTTCTTCCAGAAGATAACGGTGAGTCATAACCACCTGCCCCCGAGTCCCAATCCCCTGTCCCCGAGTCCCAATCCCCTGTCCCCGAGTCCCTGTCCCCTGAGTCCCAATCCCCTGTCCCCCGAGTCCCAATCCCCTGTCCCCTGAGTCCCAATCCCCTGTCCCCTGAGTCCCAATCCCCTGTCCCCCTAGTCCCAATCCCCTGTCCCCGAGTCCCAATCCCCTGTCCCCTGAGTCCCAATCCCCTGTCCCCCTAATACTAATCCCCTGTCCCCCTAGTCCCAATCCCCTGTCCCCCTAATACCAATCCCCTGTCCCCCGAGTCCCAATCCCCTGTCCCCGAGTCCCAATCCCCTGTCCCCTGAGTCCCAATCCCCTGTCCCCCTAATACCAATCCCCTGTCCCCCGAGTCCCAATCCCCTGTCCCCTGAGTCCCAATCCCCTGTCCCCCGAGTCCCAATCCCCTCTCCCCCTAGTCCCAATCCCCTCTCCCCGAGTCCCAATCATTACAAGCATCAATTTACTTCGAATTCACCTACGAGTATATTGGAATCCCAATTCCCCCGCACATTCTCTCGCATCCAGCGCTGGACATCGCCCCGTCCCGACGGTGTCACCAACGACAAGCGGCCCAGCCCAATCGGTCTGCACCGCATGGCCGTGGTGCCCTACGTCTTCGAGGCGCCCAAGCATGAAGATCCGACCGCCACCTCAATCATTGAGTCGCTACGGGAGAATGTAGTGCTGGAGGATCGGTCCCAGACTGAGGGCCTGATCACCTACGATCAGTACGCGGCTGATCCCAACTCCGGGCTCTGGCTTCGGCTGGGTGACTTTGTCTACGTGCCCAGCGTTGATGGCACTGGCAGGACCATCGTTAGGGTGAGACTCGTGCTCGCTTCGCTTTTGTCTCATCTCCCTCTCACCCTCATCTACTCTCCGTCTCTTTTCTCCCTCTCACCCTCATCTACTCTCCGTCTCTTATCTCCCTCTCACCCTCATCTACTCTCCGTCTCTTTTCTCCCTCTCACCCTCATCCACTGTCTCTCCGTCTTTTACTCCCTCTCACCCTCATCTACTCTCCGTCTCTTTTCTCCCTCTCACCCTCATCCACTGTCTCTCCGTCTTTTATCTCCCTCTCACCCTCATCTATTCTCCGTCTCTTTTCTCCCTCTCACCCTCATCTACTCTCCGTCTCTTATCTCCCTCTCACCCTCATCTACTCTCCGTCTCTTATCTCCCTCTCACCCTCATCTACTCTCCGTCTCTTTTCTCCCTCTCACCCTCATCCACTGTCTCTCCGTCTTTTATCTCCCTCTCACCCTCATCTATTCTCCGTCTCTTTTCTCCCTCTCACCCTCATCTACTCTCCGTCTCTTATCTCCCTCTCACCCTCATCTACTCTCCGTCTCTTATCTCCCTCTCACCCTCATCTACTCTCCGTCTCTTATCTCCCTCTCACCCTCATCCACTGTCTCTCCGTCTTTTATCTCCCTCTCACCCTCATCTATTCTCCGTCTCTTTTCTCCCTCTCACCCTCATCTACTCTCCGTCTCTTATCTCCCTCTCACCCTCATCTACTCTCCGTCTCTTTTCTCCCTCTCACCCTCATCTACTCTCCGTCTCTTATCTCGCTCTCACCCTCATCTACTCTGTCCTTTATCCCCTTTTCACCTTCATCTACTCTCCGTCTCTTATCTCTCTCTCACCCTCATCTACTCTCCGTCTCTTATCTCCGTCTCACCCTCATCTACTCTCCGTCTCTTATCTCCCTCTAACCCTTATCTACTCTCCGTCTCTTATATCTCCCTCTAACCCTTATCTACTCTCCGTCTCTCATCTCCCTCTCACCCCATCTTCTCTGTCTCATATCTCCTTCTCACCTAATCTAATCTGTCTATTATCTCCTTTTCATCTTTATCTACTCTCTGTCTCTTACCTCCGTCTCACCCTCATCTACTCTCCGTCTTACCCTCATCTACTCTGTCTCTTATGACCTTCTCTCCTTATCTATTAATATATTTCCCATTTTACTGCCAGCAGTACCCTTTTACAAACCATTCTCCATCCCTCATTCATCAATCAACAGGTGGACAAGCTGTGGCGCAACACGGTACAGAACTGCGTCTACTTCAGCGGTCCCTGGTTCCTGCCGCCCAAAGATGTTGAACACCTGCCCACTATGACCTTGTACGCCAAGGAGTACTTTCTGTGCAGTGTTGAGCACTCTACTCACATGCTCTCCTCTGTGCTCGGCCGTTGCTGCATCCTCTCGCTCGCTGACTACTCCGCATGCCGGCCAACCGAGTATGCCGAAGACGACGTGTACATCTGCGAGAGCAAGTACTTCCTGGAGGACAAAGCCATCAGGAAGTTGAGAAAGGGTTTGAAAAAGTTCACCAATCAGCCAGGCACTATCGAGGACGAGGTGTACTTTTTCAAGCAGCCAATAGTGCCGAGAAAATCGGTCACGCCGCTGCTGTACGAAGCGTCTCAGACTCCCCTGGATATGGACCAGCTGACCGCCTCATCTGCTGCCGCAGCTTCCTCAGCCTTGAGCAGCGGCGGCGGCAATGGTGCCGGATCGTTGAACTTTGACGACGACAACACCCGCGACAGCATGTCCACCAGCACCACCATGGACGAGGTGCCCACCACTCCCGGCACTCCGCAGGGCGGCAGGAATAACAGGACTGGCGCCTCGTCTGTGAGTGACGCACACTTGCTTAGGTGTCCTTTGATTCTCTGTGTCCTTCTGATTCTCTGTGCCAGCCAGATCCTCTGATTCTCTGTGCCAGCGTCAGATCCTCTGATTCTCTGTGCCAGTCCCAGATCCTCTGATTCTCTGTGCCAGCCTCCCAGATCCTCTGATTCTCTGTGCCAGCCTCCCAGATCCTCTGATTCTCTGTGCCAGCCTCCCAGATCCTCTGATTCTCTGTGCCAGCCTCCCAGATCCTCTGATTCTCTGTGCCAGCCTCCCAGATCCTCTGATTCTCTGTGCCAGCCTCCCAGATCCTCTGATTCTCTGTGCCAGCCTCCCAGATCCTCTGATTCTCTGTTGCTGGGCCACCAGCCTCCCATATCCTCAGTTACTGAGCCAACCTCCCAGATCCTCAGTTGCTGGGCCATCCAGCCTCCCAGATCCTCATTTCTGTGCCACCGCCAGCCTTCCAGATCCTCAGTCGTTGAGCCAGCCTCCCAGATCCTCAGTTGCTGGGCCAGCCTCCCAGATCCTCAGTTGCTGGGCCAGCCTCCCAGATCCTCAGTTGCTGGGCCATCCAGCCTCCCAGATCCTCAGTTGCTGGGCCATCCAGCCTCCCAGATCCTCAGTTGCTGGGCCAGCCTCCCAGATCTTCAGTTGCTGTGCCAGCCTCCCAGATCCTCAGTTGCTGGGCCAGCCTCCCAGATACTCAGTTGCTGGGCCACTACATCATGTTTCCCTCACCACCCCCTATTGCAGAAGAAGAAGAAATGCCCCAGCGGCTATGTCGTGTACGCCAGCGAAGTCCGCAAGCGCATCATGATGGAGAACGAGGGCGCCGGGTTTGGCGACATCAGCCGCGAGGTCGGACAGATGGTGAGCGTTCTGCCAGCTTGTTTGAACGATTTTTTGGTTTTAATTTTTTCATTTTAATTTCGTATCCCAATTTGTTTTTCTGTGGGATTCTAGTATCTGTACGATTTTTTTCAGTAGATCTTTAAAGAATTTTGGGATCCTGGAGTATTTTCGACCTGTTGAGGTACTCTGGGATCTATTGGGATACTTTGGGATCTGTTGGAGTATTTTGGAATCTGTTGGGGTATTTTGGAATCTGTTGGGGTATTTTGGGATCTGTTGAGGTACTTTGGGATCTGTTGGGGTATTTTGGGGTCTGCTGGAGCATTTTGATATCTGTTGGAGTATTTTGGGATCTTTTGGGGTATTTTGGAATCTGTTGGGGTATTTTGGGATCTGTTGGAGTATTTTGGGATCTATTGGGGTATTTTGGGATCTGTTGGGATATTTTGGGATCTGTTGGGGTATTTTGGGATCTGTTGGGTATTTTGGGATCTGTTGGGGTATTTTGGATCTGTTGGGATATTTTGGGATCTGTTGGGATATTTTGGGATCTGTTGGGGTATTTTGGGATCTGTTGGGTATTTTGGGATCTGTTAGGGTATTTTGGATCTGTTGGAGTATTTTGGGATCTGTTGGGGTATTGTGTGATCTGTTGGTGTATTGTGGGATCTGTTGGGGTATTGTGGGATCTGTTGGGTATTTTGTTGTAGTGGGCTCTTTATGTATTAAAGCAACAGACATCCATCAATCGCCTGCCATCAACACTGACACCCCAGTGGCGCAAGCTGCCCCAGTCGGAGAAGGACGTCTACGAGCGCCGAGCTGCCGACACCCGCGCCAAGATGGAGGCGGAGAAGGCCGCCGCCGCTGCCGCCGCCGCCGCCACCGCCGCCGCCAGCGCTCCCAGTCGCCAGTCGCCTCCGACTCAGCAGCAGCAGTACCCGATAGCCCAGCCTCCCATGATGCCTCATCATCAGTATCAGCCGGCCTATCAGCAGCAGCCTATGGTGCCTCAGCAGCAGCAGCAGCAGTTTATGGGCCAGCAGCCGGTGTACCCTCAGCAGATGGCCTACCCGCCGCAGCAGCCGCAGCAGGGTGTCACATTCTACCCAGTTTCTGGCCCGGCCCAGCAGCAGATGCAGTACCAGCAACAGCATCGCCCAGCTGGCGTTAATGGTTTTCCGCCTCATCAACAGCAGCCAATGCTGTCCATGCAGCAGCCGCAGCAACAGCAGCAGCCGCCGCCTCAGCTGCCCGTGTTTGTGGCCGCTCCGCCGAAGACCACCAGAGCTCTGCACAGCGAGATCTATAAACGGTAGGGTTCTTTAGGAGGCTTTGATTGGGCGCCATTGTCCATTGCCTTGTTTGCCATTCTTGGAATCGAATTTCAGAGTGCCTTCATGAGTGAACTTCACAAATATCCAAAGTGCCATTTCCAAATGTCAACAGTGCCATTCTCAACTATCCTGAGTGCCATTCTCAACTATCCAGAGTGCCATTCTCAACTATCAACAGTGCCATTCTCAACTATCCAGAGTGCCATTCTCAACTATCCAGAGTGCCATTCTCAACTATCCAGAGTGCCATTCTCAACTATCCAGAGTGCCATTCTCAACTATCCAGAGTGCCATTCTCAACTATCAAGAGTGCCATTCTCAACTATCCAGAGTGCCATTCTCAACTATCCAGAGTGCCATTCTCAACTATCCAGAGTGCCATTCTCAACTATTCTGGGTGCCAGTATCAAATCCGAGTGGCATTCCCAACTATCCTGAGTGCCACTATCAAATCTGAGTGCCATTATTGGTGAACCCGCCCCTCCCTACCGCCAGGTACATCGAGCGGCTGCGCTCGAACAGCGCCTACCTGAGCGACTGGGACCGGCAGGCCACTCCGGCCCAGCTCAACTGCAAGCCCAACGCTAGCGTTACGCAGCAGCTGCACGACTCGTTTCTGGGCGCCCCGCCTACCAGAAGCAGCAACAGCAGCAGCAGCAGCAGCAACAGGCCGAGCTCACCAACGCTCTGTGCAGCCTGCGAGACCACCTGCTGAGAGATGCCCTGAAAATTGAATTATCGCTTAATCAGCTGTGAGACTGTCTTTATTAATCCAAGCTCTTTAATCTGACCTGTTGTGCGCTATGCAATATTATTCATATAGTTAATTCAATATTGTTGCGTCTCAACCCTACGTTTTCGCTACGTATGAGCCATGAGTTCCTGTGTAATCGGTTTTTTTAAATGCAGCTTTTTATCAAAATTTCATTGCTTGAATAATGCAAGTTTTATGCTATTACTGTTTATTGTTAATAATACTGTTATCTTGCGTTCGTTTTTTATTGATCTGTATGAGTTTTACTGCAATAATTAGTATTAAATTGCTTTTAATTTGGGCATTTAATAATTACTGTGCTTTGCTATTGAAGCTGTGCTTTTGGGATCTGGGATTCGAGTTATTTGGGATTTTGGGATCTGGAATTCGAGCTATTTGGGCTTTTGGGATCTGGGATTCGAACTATTTGGGATTTGGGATTCGGGATATTTGGGATTTTGGGATCTGGGATTCGAGCTGTTTGGGATTTGGGATTCGAGATATTTGGGATTTGGGATTCGAGATATTTGGAATTTGGGATTCGAGCTATTTGGGATTTGGGATTCGAGATATTTGGGATTTGGGATTCGAGATATTTGGGATTTTGGGATCTGGGATTCGAGCTATTGGGATTTGGGATTCGGGATATTTGGGATTTTGGGATCTGGGATTCGAGCTATTTGGGATTAGGATTCGAGATATTTGGGATTTTGGGATCTGGGATTCTAGCTACGAGCGTATTTGGGATTTAGGATTCGAGATATTTGGGATTTTGGGATCTGGGATTCGAGCTATTTGGGATTTAGGATTCGAGATATTTGGGATTTTGGGATCTGGGATTTCGAGCTTTTTTGGGGTTTTGGAAGTCTAATACTATTCTCATTTTTACGTACTGCTTCTGTGTTCGCTTTATGAAAAACTACTATTATTACATTAAACGTTTTCTTAATTTCTTCAGCCGCTTCTTCACTAGCTTTGTTATAATGTTTATGACAAAAAACTACAATAAATAACCCCCGTATTCTACTACTTAAAACTCAATGTAAGTAGTGCAGTTTGTTTAAATGTGTAGAATATATGGTAAAATAAAATAATGCAGTCATTAATATTAATATTATTATTGTTATTGTGACTTGTAATTGATGGTTGGAATTCAACTCTCTTTTTTTAACACACACAATTAATCTTTGTTCCGCTTGAAGAGTTGCAGGAAACACGTTGAGCTTTTGATTAGGGGGTGGGGGCAGTGGATTAAGGGCAGTCCCAGCATGTCTCAGCTGCTGCTCAAATTGATTGCAATGCAAAAATGCCAATCATCAGCCTGCTCAGGTAGCGAAGATGTTGCCCTTTATTCATCCGGCCATCGGAGTCTGGGGTGCGCGCTTTTGATGATGATGATGAAATGCAGGCCATTGTTGTCGGCTACTTCAAACGGTTGGCTGAAGTTTTGGCTGATCGCCCCCCCCCCCTATGAATGCTTATTGAAATTGAGCGAGTCAAATTTTCGGTTTCAATTTTTATTGCTACACTGATTGAGTTATAAGTTAATCGTATGCTTTTATTTCATTTTTTGTGCTGCTAGACAGAAGCTACGGGAGTGTGACAGGTACGCATGGTGTGCTCAAGGTACAGTTGTACACGATATCATATAATTATTATGACAACATTCAGAGCGCAGTTAGATGCGTGAGAAACAGTTATTTCAAATCAACTAAAATAATAAGCAATGATGATATTAATAAATGAAAACAACTTTGCTTTTTTTATCCAACTCACGCCAATCTACGAACGCAAAAAGCTACGAGTAGAAATGTCTTCATCAAGCAGAAACAGGGGGGGGCGGCTTTCTCGGTGTCAGGATAAATTTTCAAATTAATCTGCTTCTATGGACAGAAGAGAGAGAGGAATTGAGAGCCAAGGGATGGAGCATGACCAAGTGCTCCCCAGCGATGAGGCGGGGAAGCTGGGCCTCCCCCCCACCTGCAATAACTGGTACCCTAATAACGGTGTCGTATTGAAGGCATTCCAGGAAAGAGACTCAATAGAAATCGTTTTAGCAGATTTGCCCCTCACTTGCCGCCACTTTTTTATAGAAGACATCATTCTCAAGCGGCGGGCATGCTCAAGAGCTCCGGGGCTGCGGATGCCATGAATGCTCGGCTGGACAGCCAAGGGGGAAATCGGCAAGGGGAAATGGGGAAGAGGATTCGGCTGCATGCAGTTCCCATGGTTTCTCCTCATCAATTCCTCACTCCTCAGCCTCTTTTGATGCGGCTGAGAAGTCATCGCCCGTTTTAAAAGAGTCAGTTAATATTATATTATCAAAGCTTGTCCCCACTGCTGTGGATGGCTTCGCCAAGTTCCACTTCGAAATCTGTACGCACGACTGGGCGCCGGTCCAGTGAGAGAGTGAGAGAGGGAGAAATCTTTATTCTGTTGAGGATTCTTCCCCCGAGTCAGTCGTCGCCATGAAGGTCGGCCGTGGCGTGAGACGGCTGCGCCGGCTTGAAGTCCAGCTGGCCGCCCGCCGCTGCCGCCGCCGCCGCCGCGTGGAACAGCGGGCCGGGGAAGCCGCCCATCAGGGGGCTCCAGTGCGGACTGAGGAACGAGCCCGGCTGCTGCTGGTGCTGCTTCGACGGCCCGGCTAGGAACCCGGCTAGGAAGGCAGGAGGCGGCGGGTGCGGCGGCGGCGGGTGCAGCGGCAGCGGCGGAAAGTCCATCATCGGGTGGTGGAAGGCGGCTGCGGCGGCTGCGGCCGCGGCGGCGGCGGCTGCCGATGACACGGGCGGCGGAGGCTGCGTCGAGCGACCGGACGGGTCCAGACCCGCAGACACCGAGCCGAAATGCAGCGGTGGCTGCGGAGTCTGCAGTTGCTGCTGCTGCGGCTGCTGAGGCTGCTGCTGAGATCCGACTTTTTGATGCTGCCGCTGGTGGTCGGCGGCCGCAGCCGCAGCCGCAGCCGCAGCAGCCGCCGCCGCGCTGACCATGGAGGCTCGCTCGTTGCGCGTCTCCGGACAGTGCCGTTTCACGTGCGCCTGCATGTTGCCCTGCGTGCTGAACCTCTTGTGGCAGCGGGGGCACTGGTACGGCTTCTCCCCCGTGTGCGAGCGCAGGTGAATGTCCAGCGCCGACTTGGTCGGGCACTCCTTGCCGCAGTATTCGCAGATTCGTTTTTTTCGTCGGCTGCTGCTGCTGCTGCGGCTGCTGCTGCTGAGGCGGAGGCGGCGGAGGCGGCGGCGGAGGCGGTGGCGGAGGCGGTGGGGGCAGCAGCGGCAGCGGCGGCACCAGCGGTGTCGAGGTGGTGGCCGACGTGGTTGACGGGACCATCGGCGGGGTGGCCACCGGCCCAGGCCGGTAGATCAAAACTGCCGACTCGTCGCCTCCATCCTGCACCTCATCGTTTGCCTCATCTTCAGCCTCCGCTATCGCTTCATTCTTGTCTTCCTCGTTGGTTGCCTCGTCGAAGTTGTCCTTGACAACGGCCGGGGCTGCGGCCCCGCCGTCCTCAGGCGATCGGCGCTCGCAGTCGGTCTCGGCCTCTTCCTCCTCTTCGTCGATTGAATTCGGCGGCTGCGAGAAGTCGTCGCTGCCGTGTGCGAGGACGAGGCGCCGGTCAGCGGGTTGCCGCTGCCGCCGGCCCGGCGGTGGGTGTTCTCGTGCTGCCGCATGTTGCCCTTGGTGCTGAAGCTCTTGTCGCAGTAGCCGCAGCGGAACGGCTTCTCCTTGGTGTGAGTTCGCATGTGGATCTCCAGGGCGCTTTTGCAGCTGCACACCTTGCTGCACAGGTGGCAGGTGGTCTTGGACTCGCGTTCGGCTCGGCCGAAACCGCCCCCCGCTGTGAGGAACGACTGCTGCAGCAGGCCGACATCCATCGCAGCTGCTGACTGCGCCGACGCCGCTGTCAGATCTTCCACCGGCTGCTTGACCGGCGCAGCTGTCGATCCAAGCGACGGCGACTTCTTCGTGTGGTGAGCTCGAGCGGCTCCGACTGGGCGACGGTTGAAACCAAAGGCAGAGACTGCGGCGGCGGCAGAGGGTCCAACTGGAATGTCGACAGGTGAGGCGGCGGCGGCGGCGGGCGGTGGTGGTGGCGGCGGAGGCGGCGGAAGCGGCGGCAGGCAGCGGAAGGGGAACAGCGGAAGTCCGGTTGGGAACGGCAAGCCGGTGGCCGCGGCGGCGGCGGCGGCGGCAGCAGCGGCGGCGGCGGCCGACATCGGCGGCGGCGGAGGCGACGTGGCGCCCTGGCGACTCCGGGGCGACGCCAGCAAGATCTGCCAACAACAGGGAATGATTGAGAGGGGGGCAGCGGTCAGTTGCATGTGTTTCGCTGCAGCCATCAGCAAATATGACTGGCTGGCTGTGTTGACCCAGCCGGCAATAACCCAGCCGGAACTGAATGATTTGGACTCGAACTTGTTGGCAGAGAGTTGTTCGAATAATTCGATATTTAGTAATGGGGCACAGATACCAGTTGTTCTAGATACCAGAGCACTCTGTTTGATAAATGCTCTGTAGATTCGAGTTGGGCATTGCTCAATTTATTAATAACTGCCTGACAGACAGGCTTCATCGCCAGAAACTGTGGGGATTAAACATTGGGGGTTGAGAGGGATGAGAATGGGTGGACTCGAAAATTGTTTAGTTCCGAGGCAGTGCAAATAATTTTTAGGGCGCACAAACTGGCTGGAGTTATGGTGGATTGGGGCTCAAATATTCCAGCAAATACTTCTGGGTTGCCGGCTGGTCATGGATGGAGGCTTGTGACTGGTCATAGAGGGTGGCTTGTAAATGGCCATAGAGGGGGGTTTGTAGCTGGTCATATAGGGTGGCTTGTAACTGGTCATAGAGGGTGGCTTGTAGCCGGTCATAGAGGGTGGCTTGTAACTGGTCATAGAGGGTGGCTTGTAGCTGGTCATAGAGGGTGGCTTGTAGCTGGTCATAGAGGGTGGCTTGTAGCTGGTCATAGAGGGTGGCTTGTATCTGGTCATATAGGGTGGCTTGTAGCTGGTAATACATGGTGGCTTGTAGCTGGTCATATAGAGTGGCTTGTAACTGGTCATAGAGGGTGGCTTGTAGCCGGTCATAGAGGGTGGCGTGTTAATGGTCACAGGAGTGGCTTGTAACTGGTCATAGAGGGTGGCTTGTAGCCGGTCATAGAGGGTGTTTTTGAGCTAAGTAAAAACCCAAGCACCCACCTGACTGTCTCCGCCTCCGTTAGCAAAGCTGTCCTGCTGACCAGCAGCTTCCATAAACTGATGATGCGCCTGCGCTGCGGAAGACGCCTGCGAACTGCAGCTCCTTGGCGGCGAAGCTCCGATGCCTCGAAGAATCGGCAGCAGCTCCCGGTGCACGCCCAGGTGCGTCTTCAAATTGCCCTTGGTGGTGAAGCTCTTGTGACAGATCCGGCAGATGTAGGGCCGCTCTTCTGCGCGTAAGGCGGTGTGGATTTTCAATAATGTTGGGATTTTACTAAGGCAGACCTAGCCCAGCTAACTTCATCACTTCATACTGCCGCATGCGCTCTGCTCATGTGTCATAATTGATGAGGTCAAGTCATGGGAGGGGGCAGTGACAAGCGGTGCTCAAGAAGCGAGAGTGCTGCGGAACCTGGGGGGGGGGGCGGTGACACGCAAAGTTGCGGATCTGCAAGCCATGACTTTATGATAAATAATATTAATATAAGCATGCCTGAGAGCTCATGGCGGGAGGCTTCTGAGACAATAAATGTGCTGCAGTCCTGAGATGTAAGTGAAGCAGAGCATGATTTTGGCGTGTTACGCGTTATGCTCCAGTTGCGATCACAAGGATGCAGTTCGGGCCGCAATAGGGAACAGAATTCATTGTCTGTGGCGGTCAGTGCCTGCCGCATTGCTCAATGCATGCATTTTTAACTAACTGAATCCCCCGGGACACTTTCTCATCCTGTTAGGGGATTCCCCGTTTATGCCAGCGCTAAAATGCCATGGAAGCTGGATGCGTCAGAGGGGCATCTCTCATGATTTGGGGGATTTGAGAAAAGGGAAAACAAGAGGCTGCTTAATTAAGGCCATTATATCCTTGGTACATGAAGGCAGGTAGCGCGGGGCCCTACCTGAGGACTAATAATTGATGAGCACAACCATGCTAGCCTGGAGACATTTTATGATTGAAATTATACGATCTCAAAAAAATCCCCGGACAAAAATCCTCAGAACTTGCACCTGCCTGTCTTAAATATCCTCAACAGAATTCTCCCAGGCGGCCTAGCTGAACTCCAAGTCTCTCTTGCACAAATCTTTTATGGGAGGATGCTGGGCGCTGTATTAAAAACCGGGGGGGGGGTAGGCACGTGATTGCGGACAGCCGCAATTCATAACATTTATAATTCAGAAACGGTAGGCATGAAGGTCTTTAGAGACACTTGGGGGATCGCGGATTCGTCACGGGGAGTCTGTCAGGTAAAATCGGGGAGTTTTTCTACCAAATCGAGACGGCTGAACCGCCCGCTAAGCCAGTCACGAAAGCCCGCGGAGACAAATTTCTTAACTGCTTTTTTATCTTGCCGAAGAAAATTCCCAGATTGAGTAGATTTCGAGTTTTTTTGGGCACTCCGCGTGGCGAGCCTGTGGGCGAATTCTTCCAGACATCATCATCTCTTTTATCTTCCCCTCCCCAAAAGACGCTCGCCTTGCCGGGTAGAAATGTGACACTTCCCCGATGGGGCGGGCTGGCTGCGGGCTCTGCGACTCCCTGGTGACCGCCAGCTCCCAGCGAGGCAGACATTCAACTCAGGGGTCAACCAAAGGGGATGAAAGAGAAGAAGGATTAAATGAATGAATTTTGCCGCCGCCAGCCTCCCTCCTCACTTCTCCCGCAGTCATGGATGATAACTCAATTCTTGAGATCTGCCCCGGCTAAACGGCCCGGCACCTTTGCTTCAAAGATCCCAAAAGTTGTTCTGGGAATTCCACTTATATCCATATATTTTATACATATATGAAATAATATTAAATTTATGCAGATTGTAAAGGCCGGGACCCCGAGGCCCAGGCAGCCTCCCAACCCCGATGCCCATATTAAATTTGTTGGCCCACCGCGAATTAATTTCGAGCAGGGGGGAGTTGGGCTCCAGAAAAAGATCCCCCCTCTTGGCCGTGACTTGGCGGCATGGCTCCCCAGCCCCTGGCAGAGACAGCACTGGAGCTGAGGGGTGCGCGGTAATCAGATCAAAGCTGGAGGGCGACCCCGCCAAGAAAGGCCCACAGTACGTAGTGATGGAGAAAGAGATTCTGCGGATGGGAAGCTGGGCTATAGCGCATTTTTGGTATGCAATGCGGCGGGGTTAAAGATTTTTTTGACAAGATGAGCAACCAGCTGACCAGAGCACTGGGGGCTGATTGTCTGACAGCTCCTCTTCGCTGCCATATCGCGATGCCAGGACCTGCTTGACGGGCTTGTTTTAATTGGAATTCCCATTGGGGATGCGGCGGGAACTCGACAGGGAATTTCTGTGTGTCTGTTACAGCTTGCAGACTTCGCTTTAATTAAAATTGTCACACCGTCAGCATCCGCTCATTAATCTTGCAGAGCGGTTTTTCAATGTTTTTTATGAGCTCTGCATCGCCGCTCAACTGGGGAATTGATGGTCATTGATTGATGCTGCCTTGATTCCGGCAATTTTATCACTCAGTAACTGATATCAGGTGTATAGGGACAGGTCACACTTTAGGTTGAGGATCCGGGAGGCTGGCCCAGCAACTAATGATCTGGGAGGCTGGCCCAGCAACTGAGGATCTGGGAGACTGGCCCAGCAACTGAGGATCTGGGAGGCTAACCCAGCAACTGAGGATCTGGGAGGCTGGCCCAGCAACTGAGGATCTGGGAGGCTGGCCCAGCAACTGAGGATCTGGGAGGCTGGCCCAGCAACTGAGGATCTGGGAGGCTGGAGGCCCAGCAACTGAGGATCTGGGAGGCTGGCCCAGCAACTGAGGATCTGGGAGGCTGGAGGCCCAGCAACTGAAGATCTGGGAGGCTGGAGGCCCAGCAACTGAGGATCTGGGAGGCTGGCCCAGCAACTGAGGATCTGGGAGGCTGGCCCAGCAACTGAGGATCTGGGAGGCTGGAGGCCCAGCAACTGAAGATCTGGGAGGCTGAGGGCCCAGCAACTGAGGATCTGGGAGGCTGGCCCAGCAACTGAGGATCTGGGAGGCTGGCCCAGCAACTGAGGATCTGGGAGGCTGGAGGCCCAGCAACTGAAGATCTGGGAGGCTGGAGGCCAGCAACTGAAGATCTGGGAGGCTGGAGGCCCAGCAACTGAAGATCTGGGAGGCTGGAGGCCCAGCAACTGAAGATCTGGGAGGCTGGAGGCCCAGCAACTGAAGATCTGGGAGGCTGGAGGCCCAGCAACTGAAGATCTGGGAGGCTGGAGGCCCAGCAACTGAGGATCTGGGAGGCTGCTGACAGTCAAGAAACCGAGGGTTAGGGATTATACCAAACTTAAAGAATGATATTTTTGTCACATCAAAATAGTTTTATTATAACAAATTCATCGGCCAGTCCAAGGGATAACTTTCTAATCAGATATATTGTCATTTTTCCCCGAAGGCAGAAATTCTGTGTTTGTTTGTGCCTCTCCCAGCCTGCCGCGAGCTGATGACGAGCGTCGCCCCCCCCCCCTGTTAACCCGATCAGAATTCAGCGGATTTTGAAGGGTTTTTGGACCCGGCAGTTTGCGCATCTCAAATCCATCTATCTATCCTCATCTATCTGCCGCCCTCATCTCTCCCCGCGGTCTTTCCGCCGAGCCAGCATGCCAAATTGCATTACAGACCCCGAGGCTCAAAATCTTTGGGCAAGGGGGGATTTCTGTGGATGCGAGTTGCAGGGGTGACCGCGGGAAGAGGGGGTTAAGAAGGGACTTAGAGGCGCTGTCTCCGGCTGGCTCTGTGTGTCTCATTTTTATTTATTAAAACTGGTCGGGCCCTTGAAATCAAATGTGATTACATGATTTTCCATCACAGCTCCAAGCCAGCGCGTCCTGTAGTGGCTTAACTCGTCAAACAGACTCAGTTATGAGCAGGAGAGGCCCTCGACCCCCGTCCCACTTCTCATTCTCAGAACTGTTTTTCCTTGGCCAAAAATAATCCAAATTCTATTTGACTTTGCTCTCTGCGGCTGACTGCTCTCTGTGCGCGGGGGGGGGATGTCGGAGTTTGATGCATTTTGTAGAGCAAAGTTCCAGGGTGTTGTAGAGAAGGGTTCAGGGTGTTGTAGAGAAGGGTTCAGGGTGTTGTAGAGAAGGGTTCAGGGTGTTGTAGAGAAGGGTTCAGGGTGTTGTAGAGAAAGGTTCAGGGTGCTGTAGAGAAGGGTTCAGGGTGCTGTAGAGAAGGGTTCAGGGTGTTGTAGAGAAAGGTTCAGGGTGTTGTAGAGAAGGGTTCAGGGTGCTGTAGAGAAGGGTTCAGGGTGTTGTAGAGAAGGGTTCAGGGTGTTGTAGAGAAGGGTTCAGGGTGCAGTAGAGAAGGGTTTAGGATGCTGTAGAGAAGGGTTCAGGGTGCTGTAGAGAAGGGTTCAGGGTGCTGTAGAGAAGGGTTCAGGGTGCTGTAGAGAAGGGTTCAGGGTGCTGTAGAGAAGGGTTCAGGGTGTTGTAGAGAAGGGTTCAGGGTGCTGTAGAGAAGGGTTCAGGGTGTTGTAGAGAAGGGTTCAGGGTGTTGTAGAGAAGGGTTCAGGGTGTTGTAGAGAAGGGTTCAGGGTGCTGTAGAGAAGGGTTCAGGGTGCTGTAGAGAAGGGTTCAGGATGGTGTAGAAAAGCTATCAGAGAGAAGTAAAGAAGGTAGAGAAGTAGAGAAGGTTCCAAAGTTTTCTCGAGCAGAGTTCAGGGTATTCGTAAACGTTTGGGTGTGCTAGTAAAAATCCAGACTCCAAGTTAATGCTTCATCATCAAGAGCCCTCACCCGTGTGGGTCCTGTAGTGCATGATCAGGGCGCTCTTGCAGCTCAGGTCCTTCAGACACTCGCCGCATCTGTTCGGAGGATTCGTCCTGCTGTGCCTTTCGTACAGCCGGCGCCATTTCACATTCTGCTGGTCGTTGATGTACATGAACTGGTCCAGAGGATCGTCGCTGGTTCC
This sequence comes from Macrostomum lignano, assembly GCA_002269645.1. Taxonomy (NCBI): domain Eukaryota; kingdom Metazoa; phylum Platyhelminthes; family Macrostomidae; genus Macrostomum; species Macrostomum lignano. The sequence continues at coordinate 40,649 of NIVC01003946.1, read as the reverse complement.
AGTCAGGATGGCCACCTGCTCCGGGTCCTCGGCGCACTGCAGCTGATGATGCTGCGGCCTCTGATAGGGAGACTGGAATGCCGGATGTAGATGATGCAGCAGAGAGGCTGCGGTTGCTGAGCGTTTCCGACTGCCAGTGAGATCGATTGGCGAGCCGGCGATGCCCGAGTCCTCGAGCTGGCAGGCTGAGTTGCCCGAACTCAGCAGCAGCTGCTGCTGATGGCCGGAGGCGGTTCTGCGATGCTTGCCTGAAATGGCGATGGCGCAGTCTTGATGAGTCTGACGGTGCAGCTTCAGTCTGTGAAGATTCTGGTATAGCTTGTGAAGATTCTGTTTATAGTTTGTGAAGATTCTGTTTATAGTTTGTGAAGATTCTGTTTATAGTTTGTGAAGATGCTGTTTATAGTTTGTGAAGATTCTGTTAAAAATTCTGGTATAGTTCTCTCAAGCAAAACTGTGTTCTCTGAAGTTAATCTTCATCATTTTATGCAGCTGGGGTGGGTCTGCATCAGCCGGGGACTCATAATTTTGTATCGAATGCAGAGCCTTAAACTTAGCAATTAATGCTTTTCAATCCTTAATAAATTAAAACAGTTTTGCGACAAGCAAAAATTGCGCCAATTGTAAGGAAGCCATGCGGCTCCGCAACATGTTGAAAGAGTCAATTATTTAACTGGGCTGTAAACACTGTGAAGGCCTCGCGCTGAAAGTGAAGTTTTATAGTCTTAACTCGGCTTAACACTTGCTTAATTACTCAGGTACTCCTGCTGCAGCATTTTCATTTTCATGCGTCATGTTATAAAATTTAATTGTTTCATTTCGAAAAGCAATTTCTTACCAATTTTATATTGCTATAGGCTATAACTCGAGATTCTAGTTTAAAGCATGCAGATTTTGCTTTTTTACATTTAAACTACGAGAAATCGGTTTTCACGACTTGTTTACATTCATGGAGCATTGTAACGTGCATATTTTAATGTATAGAGCTTGTATATTTAAGTCAGGAATTAAACGGCTCAGATACATAATCTGAGACTTCCTCCCTGTCATAAGCTGGTCTTTAAAACCTGGAGGGTGCATGCAGCAGATATCCGATATCACAGCTCTCCCTATCCTCCTTTTAGAAGAGTTCTTCTAAAAGAAAGGGGGGGGAGGCACCGAAGCAGGTGTCATTTTCCACTGCTGACTGCACCTTCGACATGATATAAATTGTTGAAGTCGTGCCAAGCCGACTCACAATTAGTTAATATCATTTAAACCACAGCTCAGCACTGGCCTCTCATTATAAACACAGCACACACAGTTGGAGGTTTGTTTATGCAAACGCAAAAAAATCGTATTAAATATCAATTCAATTATAATGCATTGAATCCCTGCATGTGTGCCCCCCCCCCCACCCCAGGACCGGATCTTGTTGATATTTATGCGCGTGCGTGTTGGCTGTGTGATAGCGTGGATATGTAGTAAAATCTCCGCCATGAATAATTATAACATGGCCGATATGGACTCTGCTAATTAGGCTTGCAGAGATTTGATTTCATTGGGACTGTTGTGTTTAGTTTAATCTGTTCAGTGTACCTTCTATGTGTGCGTGCTCTTCCTCTGTCTGAGGAACCCGTCCCTGAAGCTTCACTGAACCAGCCCCTGAAGCTTTACTGAACCCGTCCCTGAAGCTTTGCTGAACCCGTCCCTGAAGCTTTACTGAACCCGTCCCTGAAGCTTCACTGAACCCGTCCCTGAAGCTTTACTGAACCCGTCCCTGAAGCTTCACTGAACCCGTCACTGAAGCTTCACTGAACCCGTCCCTGAAGCTTCACTGAACCCGTCCCTGAAGCTTCACTGAACCCGTCCCTGAAGCTTCACTGAACCCGTCCCTGAAGCTTTACTGGAACCCACCCATCCCTGAAGCTTTAGTGAACCCGTCCCTGATTCTTTACTGAACCTATCCCTGAAGCTTTACTGAACTTATCCCTGAAGCTTTACTGAACTTATCCCTGAAGCTTTACTGAACCTATCCCTGAAGCTTTACTGAACTTATCCCTGAAGCTTTACTGAACCTATCCCTGAAGCTTTACTGAACTTATCCCTGAAGCTTTACTGAACTTATCCCTGAAGCTTTACTGGAACCCACCCATCCCTGAAGCTTTAGTGAACCTATCCCTGAAGCTTTACTGAACTTATCCCTGAAGCTTTACTGAACTTATCCCTGAAGCTTTACTGAACTTATCCCTGAAGCTTTACTGAACCTATCCCTGAAGCTTTACTGAACTTATCCCTGAAGCTTTACTGAACTTATCCCTGAAGCTTTACTGGAACCCACCCATCCCTGAAGCTTTAGTGAACCCGTCCCTGATTCTTTACTGAACCTATCCCTGAAGCTTTACTGAAATTATCCCTGAAGCTTTACTGAACTTATCCCTGAAGCTTTACTGAACCTATCCCTGAAGCTTTACTGAACTTATCCCTGAAGCTTTACTGAACCTATCCCTGATTCTTTACTGAACCTATCCCTGAAGCTTTACTGAACTTATCCCTGAAGCTTTACTGAACTCAAACCTGAAGTTTTACTGAACCCGTCCCTGAAACTTTACTGAACCCCCCCCTGAAGCTATTCCATCCCTGAAGTTTTACTAAAACCCGCTCCTGAGGCTATCCCTATCCCTGAAGTTTCCCTCCTCACTCACCGCCAGATTCCAAGCAGTCGTCAGCCAACTTCGAGCCCGTTCTGTCCTCGAGCTCCGAGCTGCTGCCTTCAGCAGCGATGCCAACAGCGCTGGACGAATTCTGGATTCCCGAGTCGCCGCTGGCGGCAGTGGAGGCGGCGGCCGCGGCGGCTGCGGCGGCTGCAGCGGCGGCTCTGAGGAGGCTGCACTGAGTTCGCATTGGCACCTGACCGGCACTGGACTTCCGCTGCTGCTCGCCCTCCATGTCATCATCCTCGCCGTTTTCTTCTCCTACGTCTCTATCTCCTTGCTCGTCCTCTTCCGGAGCCAGGCCGAGGATCTCGTGCTGCTGGGCGATGACGCAGTTCAAGCGGATCCGCTCGCCTCGAAGCACCCGCTCCATGGACTGCAGATAGTCGATGTGCTGCCTTATGATCTCCATGGAGTCCTGGACTCCGCCCAGCTGCTCGCTCGTGATGCTGTTGGTGATGACGCTGGCCAGATTCTGCAACATCAACTGTTGCTGCTGCTGTTGCTGCTCCTGGAGCGCTGCAGCTCCGTCGATCTCACTGCCTTCTTCACCACTGTTGCCATTGTCATTTTCCTCAGCTGCGGGATCTTTCATGTCGTTGGTTCCTTCTTCAGCGATTTCTGTCCGCATTGCTTCAGCTTTGCCGCTTCCAGAAGAAGTTGGCGAGGATTTCCGGTCCGCCGAGTACAGCTGCTGGTCAGCGAGCTGCGGCTCAGAGTCAGCTGGTGCGATGTCGCTCATCGCGGACTTGCAATGCTGCGAATATTAAAATTGTTAAACAGCTTGGAGACTGCTTGGGATGGGGGACTGAGCGAGATTCGTCTCTCCAGCCTTAGCTTTTGCTTTTTTAATCCACCCGCTGGCTACGCCATCCCAGCCCCGACCCCGTTGCGAGAGGGGAGGGGAGTTGGGACAGCGGGCAGGAGCCAATGGGAGTCGAGCGCGGGCCACTCGGACTGGCCCAATTGGCTGCAATCAAATTATGCCATCTCGCGTGTCCATTGACTCGACACAACAAGATTGAATTCATAAGTAACTTATTTATTTTCAATTTCATTTCTCTCTCTACAATCTGCAGGCTTAAATTTATGCATAATAGTTTTACTGTAGTGATTATTTGTGTTGAAAAGAAAAGCGTTGAAATTGGGCGGCATAGGCCAAAATGACTGCAGGCTGAAGCCTGAAATTAACAATCATTAAAATTCAATTTTATCTAAGGTCACTTCGATTGAAATAATAACATATAAAAGATTATTTATTGGCGTAATATTGCGACTTAAAATATGCCTGTGTTAATTTGATATGCAAATTTCTAACAAGAAAACCGGATTACTGCACTCTTCTGCTTTCAGGTTTTCTAGAGAGACGAGAGACAAAAGACGAGAGAGGAGAGAGGAGAGAGGGGAGAGCAGAGAGGAGAGAGATGATGAGAGATGAGAAACGAGAGACGAAACACGAGAGACGAAACACGAGAGATGAGAGACGAGAGACGAGAGACGAGAGACGAAAGACGAAAGACGAGAGATGAGAGACGAGAGACGAGAGACGAGAGACGAAAGACGAAAGACGAGAGATGAGAGACGAGAGACGAGAGACGAGAGACGAAACACGAGAGACGAGAGACGAGAGACGAGAGACGAGAGACGAGAGACGAGAGACGAGAGACGAGAGACGAAAGACGAAAGACGAGAGATGAGAGACGAGAGACGAGATACGAGAGACGAAAGACGAAAGACGAGAGACGAGAGACGAGAGACGAGAGACGAGAGACGAGAGACGAGAGACGAGAGACGAGAGACGAGAGACGAGAGACGAGAGACGAGAGACGAGAGACGAAAGACGAAAGACGAGAGACGAGAGACGAGAGACGAGAGACGAGAGACGAGAGACGAGAGATAAGATGAGAGAGATAAGACGAGAGATAAGACAGCAGAGAGGAGAGGGCAGAGACAACCACTTCAGTCTATTACTAATAAAGCAAAGCATTTTCAAAAGTCTCAATTAATCTTCTGAATGTGGTGCATTCCACCTCTGTGCAAACATGCTATGAAGCCTGTGACAGCAGCCTGAGGGGATTTCACGCAAGTGAATCGCTGCAGCTAAAAGCTGTGTTTGACAAGTTGAACCCTGCGTGTGTTTCGCATATGCATGCGCTATTCTATTGTGTTTTGATGTGTTAAAACCATACGGCGGTGTCCACCTGTGTGTTCTGTGCTTACGTATAGGCCATTTCATTTTGTCCAAATTATGATAAAGGCCCCATGCAGTGTGACGCAATCCTTGATCCCACTGTCTTTGGTAAATATTTTCAAAGCATCATAATAGCCTTTACAAACATTGTTATACATAACTAGTCTCACTGAGAGAAGTTTTTTATTTCACTTTATATAGGAGATCATTTAATATGGGGAACGCGTGCAAACATCTGGTTGGATTTTCTTCCCAAATGCTTTTGCACACCACTGCTCGTGAGTTGTATAGCAGATTTAATTGGGATGGGAGAAGTGAGACACAGGCCTATTTCAATGTGTAGATATAGTTATTGAATAATAATTAATGGATAGATTTTGAAATGATGGAGAGGGAAGATGAGAGAAGAGGAGAGGAGAGGTGAGGAGAGGAGAGGATAGGAGAGAAGAGGAGAGGAGAGGAGAGGAGAGGAGAGGAGAGGAGAGAAGAGGAGAGAAGAGGAGAGGAGAGGAGAGGAGAGGAGAGGAAAGGAGAGGAAAGGAGAGGAGAGGAGAGAAGAGGAGAGGAGAGGAGAGAAGAGGAGAGGAGAGGAGAGGAGAGGAGAGGAGAGGAGAGGAGAGGAGAGGAGAGGAGAGGAGAGGAGAGGAGAGGAGAGAAGAGGAGAGAAGAGGAGAGGAGAGGAGAGGAGAGGAGAGGAAAGGAGAGGAAAGGAGAGGAGAGGAGAGAAGAGGAGAGGAGAGAAGAGGAGAGGAGAGGAGAGGAGAGGAGAGGAGAGGAGAAGAGAGGAGAGGAGAGGAGAGGAGAGGAGAGGAGAGAAGAGGAGAGAAGAGGAGAGGAGAGGAGAGGAGAGGAGAGGAGAGGAGAGGAGAGGAGAGGAGAGGAGAGGAGAGGAGAGGAGAGCAGAGGAGAGGAGAGGAGAGGAGAGGAGAGGAGAGGAGAGGAGAGGAGAGGAGAGGAGAGGAAAGGAGAGGAGAGACAAGAGATGAGACAGGAGAGCTGATGGATAAAAGTGTGGATGTGAGCAGAGAAGGCACGCGGATGCGATGGAGTCGGCAGCCCCAGTGACTGAGAGTGCAACCAACCCCCACTTTTAGAATGGCCGAAATCCATTTAAAAACTTCTGAATGGACAGCTTCCATTCTATCCATCTCTTATCTAATGCTAAAAAATTATCTAACGAGTCCTTGCTAAGCCGTAGCGGCGCAGAGGAGGAGGGTGGCAACACAGCCACAGGCGGGGCGGGGGGGCCTGCCATCCCACTGCGAGCTGCCTCACACCATAACTGCCGCCCTCTGCCGCTAACTCCCACCCAGCAACTCAAGCAATTATCAACTCGGGATTCGAATCCGCGAAGAGAATATAAACGGATTTAAAAGCTACACAAGCCATTGTTTTCTCGCTCTGGGTGGGAAGGGAGAGGCGATAAAACTCGGTAGGAGGAGTGTCAATGCTATAAGCTGTACGGTTAATTCTCACTGCTGGAGGGCTGGACGGGCGTGATTGCGCAGTGGCTTGATGGATGGTTGGATGAGCCAAGGACTCCCTAAAATTAGCCTATATGTGGACTGGAAGCTGGATTAGAAGCACTTCCAGTCTCTTTGATGGGGATTTGTCGTGCAATTCACAGCCAACCCCCCAATGCTCAGAGAGAGTGTACACATGCCTGACGATTAGAAAGTCAGTGCCGATGTTCAGCCTGTGTGAGCGAGTGTACGAGTGCTGTGCCTGAGTACAGTCCTGACGCGCTTGTATGTTGGTATGTGGTTTCCAGTCCACTTGTGCTATTTTTAGAAAGGTCCCTGGTTGAGTCGTGCGAACAGGGACACCCACCAACTCGGCAACCAAAAAATATCGATTAGAATTAGTCCGGGGCCGCCACAACAGAAGTGAGAAAACGAATTTCAACACCTCCCACGGCGCTGGGAGATTTCTTAGATAGGAGAAAATATAATCTGGGGATTTGAAGTTGTGATGGCAACTAGTGGGTGAGTTTAAATAAGTGTGCCGACCTGGACTGCGCTGTCGGGTGAAAAATCCTCACTTGCTTGCTTCAGGGGATGATTGGTCAGTCAGTGATTAAGGGCTTTTGTTACTTCGGGTGTGTCATAAGTAATGTCACTGATGTGAAAACAGACGAACTTGCAATCGCAGATGAACAAAACTGTACCACTCAACAACATAGAGTCCCCCAATATCAATCACCCTCTGGCAGTGCTCATACAGCTTGTCCACCTCAGCCTGCAGGTGTTTTTCCTCCAACTGCCAAAACCAGTGCAACGCAGCCTGTTTGACCTCTTCATGGTTTGCGAAACTCTTCTTGGAAAAGTCAGCCTTCAGCCATTTGAGCAGGAATCTCTTGCAAAAGTTGAAGTCCGGGCTGTAGGGACTGTCAGAGCAGATTCACTCGCCATGCAGGCAGAAAATTCGAAACAGCCTTCAGGTGTGCATCCGTGCGGTGTCCATATGCCACAGAACCTCGTCCAGGTGACATGGATTTGACCGGAGAGTGCGCCAGAGGTCTCCAGTGTGCCGGACAAAGTCGATAAAGTACTGGCCATCGACCTTGGTGTTCGGTGGAGTTGTGCAGATGGAGACTCGTTTTTTTGGCGTGAAGGCTACCAGCAGCATGGTCTTCTTGTCCGAGATGGACTTCCTGGTCACCATCGGCCTGGAGTCCCCAGCTCCCATCTTAGCGATTATCTGCCTTGCTGCCCTTGCCATCCAGGTAGAGCCAGCTTTCATCCTCAGCAACCAGGCAGTTTAGGATGTCATTCAAGCCCTGGCTGCTAAACACCTTGCGGATCTGCTTGGTGCAGGCGTCATGTCGAGATTCATGGTGTTTTTTTTTCGCTGCATAGATGATTTTTCATCGCGTTGCACTTGCTAAATCTGCTTGGCGTATTCTTGCGATAGCTTGGGCCATAAACAACCTATGCACGTCTAAAATGCACTGCTATTGCTTCACTAAGTATACTTTGCAGCTACACTACCCACAAGTCCATGTGCCTACATATTTTAGACAGAGGCCTGCAGTGACATTACTTATGACACACCCGAAGTATTTAGACTTAATCCTGTCTTAGCCTTCATTTGGGGGTCGCCATCTTTTTCCTACACTGCATTGCCGTGGGACTCTGCGCCAGTCAAGCGACGCGAAAGTCAGAGAGCTCTCGCGGCACGCCAGCCCCCTCAGGGGATGAATCAATGTATGGAAAAGAGTGGCGCACGGCGCAGCACAGGTGACCAGCGCAGCGAGGAATTTCATCAATGAAATGAAACCCGTGTCTGTCATATCCTCAAAAGGATGCAGCGATCGTTATAAAAATGTTAAATTGAGATCATAAACTTAGAGAGAGAAAGTCAGCCACTTGATGTAGATTCTGGAGTGCCAACTCCAACCCTCATGTCTTGTATCTACCTGTCTGTCTAATCTATCTATCTACCTATCTACCTGTCTGTCTATCTATCTATCTATCTATCTACCTATCTACCTGTCTGTCTATCTATCTATCTATCTATCTACCTATCTACCTGTCTGTCTAATCTATCTATCTACCTATCTACCTGTCTGTCTAATCTATCTATCTACCTATCTACCTGTCTGTCTATCTATCTATCTATCTACCTATCTACCTGTCTGTCTAATCTATCTATCTACCTCGTATCTACCTGTCTGTATAATCTATCTATCTACCTATCTACCTGTCTGTCTAACTATCTATCTACCTATCTATCTATCTATCTATCTATCTATCTATCTATCTATCTATCTATCTATCTATCTATCTATCTATCTATCTATCTATCTATCTATCTATCTATCTATCTATCTATCTATCTATCTATCTATCTATCTATCTATCTATCTATCTATCTATCTATCTATCTATCTATCTATCTATCTATCTATCTATCTATCTATCTATCTATCTATCTATCTATCTATCTATCTATCTATCTATCTATCTATCTATCTATCTATCTATCTATCTATCTATCTATCTACCTATCTACCTGTCTGTCTAATCTATCTATCTACCTATCTACCTGTCTGTCTATCTATCTATCTATCTATCTACCTATCTACCTGTCTGTCTAATCTATCTATCTACCTATCTACCTGTCTGTCTAATCTATCTATCTACCTATCTACCTGTCTGTCTATCTATCTATCTATCTACCTATCTACCTGTCTGTCTAATCTATCTATCTACCTATCTACCTGTCTGTCTAATCTATCTATCTACCTATCTACCTGTCTATCTATCTATCTATCTATCTATCTATCTATCTATCTATCTATCTATCTATCTATCTATCTATCTATCTATCTATCTATCTATCTATCTATCTATCTATCTATCTATCTATCTATCTATCTATCTATCTATCTATCTATCTATCTATCTATCTATCTATCTATCTATCTATCTATCTATCTATCTATCTATCTATCTATCTATCTATCTATCTATCTACCTATCTACCTGTCTGTCTAATCTATCTATCTACCTATCTACCTGTCTGTCTATCTATCTATCTATCTATCTACCTATCTACCTGTCTGTCTAATCTATCTATCTACCTATCTACCTGTCTGTCTAATCTATCTATCTACCTATCTACCTGTCTGTCTATCTATCTATCTATCTACCTATCTACCTGTCTGTCTAATCTATCTATCTACCTCGTATCTACCTGTCTGTATAATCTATCTATCTACCTATCTACCTGTCTGTCTAACTATCTATCTACCTATCTATCTATCTATCTATCTATCTATCTATCTATCTATCTATCTATCTATCTATCTATCTATCTATCTATCTATCTATCTATCTATCTATCTATCTATCTATCTATCTATCTATCTATCTATCTATCTATCTATCTATCTATCTATCTATCTATCTATCTATCTATCTATCTATCTATCTATCTATCTATCTATCTATCTATCTATCTATCTATCTATCTATCTATCTATCTATCTATCTATCTATCTATCTATCTATCTATCTATCTATCTATCTATCTATCTATCTATCTATCTATCTATCTATCTATCTATCTATCTATCTATCTATCTATCTATCTATCTATCTATCTATCTATCTATCTATCTATCTATCTATCTATCTATCTATCTATCTATCTATCTATCTATCTATCTATCTATCTATCTATCTATCTATCTATCTATCTATCTATCTATCTATCTATCTATCTATCTATCTATCTATCTATCTATCTATCTATCTATCTATCTATCTATCTATCTATCTATCTATCTATCCATATTAACTAGAGCTTCAAGGAAACCCCGGTTACTCCAGGTGGACTCCAGTTGAAGGCCTCCTTGATGCAAAGAGAGAAGTCCCAAGCCCAGGTTACATGGCTGGTCGCGTGGCAGCTCTCGAAGCAAAATATGCCAATCGAGCAGGCTGACCACCAACTGACAATATCCATAAATTAAGTCCCAAATAACCCCGGAATTGCCAACAGCCGCTCAGCAGCTGCACGGATAAAAAACTGAGCAAAAACTCACATGGTTGAGCTGCCCAACGCTTTTTTTCTCATAAAAGTCAAACTGAAAAAAATGGTCAGAAAAAATATATATTTGTATTTTTCCAGTGTTTACTGAGTCCAACAATAAATCATGCTGTTCTTCTTGGCCACAGCAATTCTTATAATTTATGTTTCAATTCAGTTTTGCCTGCTACTGCAATCTGCTTTCTGTCTTTTCATTCTTCAATTCACTCTGACCCACACAGGTAGACAGTTTTTTATATCTGTGTAATTCCACATTGAAATAATGACGATGAAGCATTGATAGGTGTCGAAAATGAGTGGCCTGTCAGTCTCTCATTTATAAGGTGGGGGTTGTGCTGCTGGGGACCCGTCTGCGGTGAGGCTCTGGGCTTGCAGCATGAGACAGAAAATTGCAAAAATCTCTTCATAACCATTTATGATGCTTTGCCTCATCTCATGTCTGGCAGCTGCCCGCTCCTCACTTTACCCTCATCTTTCTCTTGTTTGACCAATTTTTAATAGCTGTAGTTCATGGAGACCCATTCTTTTTTTAACTAAAATCTGGATTAGACTTAAATTTGCTCTTGTGTTTGATGAAAATACAGCCAAGATGAGAGTCTCAGCCAAGATGAGAGTCTCAGTGCCAAGGTGAGAGTCTCAGTGCCAAGGTGAGAGTCTCAGAGCCAAGATGAGAGTCTCAGAGCCAATATGAGAGTCTCAGAGCCAAGATGAGAGTCTCAGAGCCAAAATGAGAGAGAGTCTCAGTGCCAAGGTGAGAGTCTCAGTGCCAAGGTGAGAGTCTCAGAGCCAATATGAGAGTCTCAGAGCCAAGATGAGAGTCTCAGAGCCAATATGAGAGTCTCAGAGCCAATATGAGAGTCTCAGAGCCAATATGAGAGTTGCAGAGCCAAGATGAGAGTCTCAGTGCCAAGATGAGAGTCTCAGAGCCAAGATAAGAGTCTCAGAGCCAAGATGAGAGTCTCAGAGCCAAAATGAGAGAGAGTCTCAGTGCCAAGGTGAGAGTCTCAGTGCCAAGGTGAGAGTCTCAGAGCCAATATGAGAGTCTCAGAGCCAAGATGAGAGTCTCAGAGCCAATATGAGAGTCTCAGAGCCAATATGAGAGTCTCAGAGCCAAGATGAGAGTCTCAGAGCCAAGATGAGAGAGAGTCTCAGTGCCAAGATGAGAGTCTCAGAGCCAAGATGAGAGTCTCAGAGCCAATATGAGAGTCTCAGAGCCAAGGTGAGGGTCCTTCATCAGCTCATTATTTTTGAAGCCTTCATGACAGCGTAGACGGTTGCTGAAAATGCCAGGTGAAGTCCTCACGCTCCAAATTCTTGTTTTAGACCTCCTTAAGCGCAGCACAAATCTGCATAAATACGAGCTACTTCCATACACAAATAAGAATTTTCTATATAGTTATGATTGCTTTTAATTTGCCAGGCAAGTAAGTGTGGAGCAGCAGCAGATGGGGGTTGGGGTGTATCTTGCTGCAGCACTCGGTGCCAAAGCTCTAACAGTGTAGCAACCTGCAGGTAGACAGCTGCTTATCAGAAGCATTTGGCGAAGCACGTAAACAGTCTATAAAAACCTCATGGCAATCTGCTTAACGAAACCATCTATTGAAGCACTTCACTGCTATCTCGTTATGAAAGTATTATATACTCAATTATATACTCAAGGAGTAATGCTTTTGGATTTAAGACATTTGTTTGGCTGCTGTAGTTATTGGATAATACCGTCTGTTTGACCAGTTTAGTCTGGAGTGGGCTCGCCTACCCTCTACTTATGTACCTACTCTAAACCACCTAACTAGCTAGCTAACTAGCTAACTCAGTAACTAACTAACTAACTAACTAACTAACTAACTAACTGACTAACTAACTAACTAACTAACTAACTAACTAACTAACTAACTAACTAACTAACTGACTAACTAACTAACTAACTAACTAACTAACTGACTAACTAACTAACTAACTAACTAACTAACTAACTAACTAACTAACTAACTAACTAACTAACTAACTAACTGACTAACTAACTAACTAACTAACTAACTAACTAACTAACTAACTAACTAACTAACTAATTAACTAACTAACTAACTAACTAACTAACTAACTGACTAACTAGCTACGAGGCACTCTTTAACAAATCAAAATCTTTTTATAGTTCTATTGGATGCAAAGTTCGTTTTCATAGATTCTTCACAGCCGCAATATCTAGAAACAAAAGCTCTAAATCTGATATCTAATTTGCATCTTATCTATAACCATTCAATCCAGCCAATGGAAGAGATTTCCACCCAGTTCATCAGGCAAGAATTCGCGAGCAGACCCAAAAAGATGGAGTGGAAAGACTCGCCAAGTTTCCAAGAATCGATCACCAAAAATTCTGGCCAGATCAATTGGCAAATAACTCGATTTTATTTATTCATCGAATTCAGCATCTCTCCAGAAAATTTGGATAGCCCAGCTGGTTGGCAGGGGAGGGGAAGGGATGGAGGGGAAGGATGGACGGCCCAGAGATCAATCACGGATCCTGGGCTTTGATCCGCTTTGACGCTTCAACCGTGCAGTTTTAATTTAAATTCAAAGACAGAAGACAGGCAGAGCGGCGCGGGGGGACAGACGGGCAACATGTTTGAATTCTGGGATTGGCAAAAATTGATGGCTCACAAGCAATATGGCCAGCGCCTAGGGTCCCCCTCTCCCACATCATCAGCAGCCTCGCTCAAGGAGATCTGGGACTAGGATCTGGAATTGCTGCCGGAATCCTCTGGCTTAGGCTTCTGGCGCCTCTGATGCTAACGCCTCTGGTGCTGGCGCCTCTGGTGCTGGCGCCTCTGGTGCTGGCGCCTCTGGTGCTGGCGCCTCTGGTGCTGGCGCCTCTGGTGCTGGCGCCTCTGGTGCTGGCGCCTCTGGTGCTGGCGCCTCTGGTGCTGGCGCCTCTGGTGCTGGCGCCTCTGGTGCTGGCGCCTCTGGTGCTGGCGCCTCTGGTGCTGGCGCCTCTGGTGCTGGCGCCTCTGGTGCTGGCGCCTCTGGTGCTGGCGCCTCTGGTGCTGGCGCCTCTGGTGCTGGCGCCTCTGGTGCTGGCGCCTCTGGTGCTGGCGCCTCTGGTGCTGGCGCCTCTGGTGCTGGCGCCTCTGGTGCTGGCGCCTCTGGTGCTGGCGCCTCTGGTGCTGGCGCCTCTGGTGCTGGCGCCTCTGGTGCTGGCGCCAACTTGTCGGCTTTAGTAAAATATACTCTGTCTCAGAAAACTCTTGTGCATGCCTGCCTCAGCTTGGGCATAGAAAATTAGATTTGTGAACCAGATCTGGCAACCCCAGACTCTGCGTTCAAAAGGCGTCCTTGATCCGCTGGCATCCGCATCGACCCGAGCGGAGCACAGAAAGAATTCAAGACCGTCCTCTCACGCACAGAATTGAGAAACTTTCTATTTGTTTGATTTTTGATCCGCTTTGAGTCCTTGTTGAGTAGAGATGGAGCTGTTTTTTTCTGTTCTCCGCTCCTGTTTGTCTTCTGCTTTAATCAGCGCATTGCCATGCGGAATTGATCTGGGGCATTGAATTGGAAGATTTATTCACGTCTAAATTGCCCACCGATGCTGCTGCTGCAACTTGGCATTCATTTAATATACAGAAAAGTCTCCTTTACTGTCACAGAAGGATTAAAGGCAAATGTTTTTGCAATAAAATATAGTTTATGGGCTTGTCTGTTGGGAAAAGATTGACTGCTTGTTAGCGGAGGGATGGAAGTAGAGGGTGGAAGTAGAGGGGTGGAAGTAGAGGGGGTGGAAGTAGAGGGGGTGGAAGTAGTAGAGGGCGTGGAAGTAGAGGGGGTGGAAGTAGAGGGGCGGAAGTAGAGGGGGTGCAAGTAGAGGGGCGGAAGTAGAGGGGGTGGAAGTAGAGGGGCGGAAGTAGAGGGGTGGAAGTAGAGGGGCGGAAGTAGAGGGGGTGGAAGTATACGGGGCGGAAGTAGAGGGGTGCAAGTAGAGGGGCGGAAGTAGAGGGGGTGGAAGTAGAGGGGCGGAAGTAGAGGGGGTGGAAGTAGAGGGGCGGAAGTAGAGGGGGTGGAAGTAGAGGGGGCGGAAGTAGAGGGGGTGGAAGTAGAGGGGCAGAAGTAGAGGAGACGGAAAGAGATGGGTGAACTCAGGGACAATGAACTCAAATTTCAAGCTCGAAGAAGGAACTGGCAGGCAAATTAAGCCTATAAGTGAAGATCCCCGCAAAGTTGTTTTTCTTCTTGTAATGTCTAATTTAGAAAAATATCACGCCAACTCAACCAACCAGATAATTAATCGAGCGAAAGTGTGAGAAGCCTGCGCAGTGGAATTAGCTCTTAAATAACTTGATTATCCACTTTCTCTCACTTTGCCTCTGCCGAGCTCCATAATCTTCCTCACCTTGCCGAAGAAGTCCACTTGAGAGTCGCAGAATGGCATCTGGCTGCATCGCGGATTCGGCCAACCCCGGAGTCCATGACGGTGATTACGTTTGACACAATTTTAATCTTTGCCCGTATTGATGGTGCTTTCTGGAGTGTGACAAGCTGCAGACCACGGCGCCTCAGGGGGGGGGACGCCCTGCTCCCCAGTGTCACGCCCGGTTGGCTCCTGGAGAGTGCTAAGTATCAACTTAGTTTGTTCAGGCTGCCTGCCTACCCGAGCAAAAGAGAAATTGGACAGAAGCATTTGAAAAGATTTCTTCTTCTTCTAAACTATAAGAGAAATTAATCCCTTTTCGGGTTTAAATATAATTTTTTCTGCGCAGGGTTATAGAAATTTTTTGAAAGGATTTTTCGTTTTTTTTCTTGAGCATCACGCGACCATCTGCCGGTCACTCTTACATATATAAATCTAGATTGTTCTCTCCTTGACTCCTGCTGAATCTGGTCTCAACTCTCTCTCTACCTTTTGGCGATGGCATCTGTAAGTTAATACCCACCTCCATCTCCATCCGTGTGCCACTTAGTCGCAGAAATTCGACCCCGCCAATTCCATTAAGAATCGGCATTATTTTCTTTCCTCTTTCCGAATTTCGATTTTCTTGTCGGTGGCGGGGCTTTTTTCGCCGATAAATAAAAAATCAAGAAACAGTTTTGTTAGAAAGGCCACACTTTCAAAAACGATTTTTTTGCTGAAGAGCCATTGAGTATATATATAGTTTGAGCTGTGCACGAGCGGAGTCAGTAGGTAAGGGCGGATTTGGTAGGGAGCGGATTTGATAGGGAGCGGATTTGGTAGGGAGCTGATTTGGTAAGGTGTGGATTCAGTAGGGAACGGTTTTGGTAGGGAGCAGATTTAGTAGGGAGCGGATTTAGTAAGGAGCGGATTTAGTAGGGAGCGGATTTAGTAGGGAGCGGATTTAGTAGGGAGCGGATTTAGTAGGGAGCGGATTTAGTAGGGAGCAGATTTAGTAGGGAGCGGATTTAGTAAGGAGCGGATTTAGTAGGGAGCGGATTTAGTAGGGAGCGGATTTAGTAGGGAGCGGATTTAGTAGGGAGCGGATTTAGTAGGGAGCGGATTTAGTAGGGAGCGGATTTAGTAGGGAGCGGATTTAGTAGGGAGCGGATTTAGTAGGGAGCGGATTTAGTAGGGAGCGGATTTAGTAGGGAGCGGATTAAGTATAGTAGAGAGCGGATGGAGCTTGTTATCAGCGTGGAAGGGCGGGTGAATCGGGAAGGGGCAGATCAGGAGGGGGTCGATTTGAATGAGGGGGATTGGGAGGGGGTGGATTGGGAAGGGGCGGATTGAGAGGGGACGGATTGGGAGGGGACGGATTGGGAGGGGACGGATTGAGAGGGGACGGATTGGGAGGTGGCGGATTGGGAAGGGGCGGATTGGGAGGGGACGGATTGGGAGGGGGCGGATTGGGAAGGGGCGGATTGGGAAGGGGCGGATTGGGAAGGGGCGGATTTGGAGGGGGCGAACGCATCAACGCGGATCAGAAGGCCGTTGGGCCTCGCAGGCCTGCCAGACGCAGTGGCTGCAGTCACTGAGCCCTGGTGCACCTGAGCCGTGGTTGCTAGGAGACCACCTGGCGCCGGTCCCGCCGGACTTTCCAGCAGCTCCGCCTCCGCCCTCGGCGCCTCCTGGCTGCACCGACATGACGCCACGAGCCTCTCCGCCGAGTCCATCAGCTGATCGCGCAGCAGCTGCCGACTTGCCCGAAGCCGGAGGTCGGCGACGAGGGACGGCTGTTAGAAAATATATAGCAAAGTTGACAACTACCGATATGTATCGAAAACACAGATTGAAAATTATAAAACTGCGGCTTACAGATTCGATCTCGTCTAGTGGCAAGTTTGTTGGTCTGTCGATTGGCTTGTGTTGATGATTTGCTGAAATTCAATTTTTCAATTCATATTTATTCAAAACCCCCTTTATACTACTTCATTATGCTCAGTAAGTAAGAAAAAAAATTAGAGAATTTAAATTTAAATTAATACATGTATATAACCATTGAAGTAAATACAAAGTAAGCTACTTTAAGTAAGCTGATTTGTTAGTGGTAAAAATCGTTAAAAAAAGACTTGGTAGGATCAAGATTCGAACCACCGCCCTACCGATTGCAGAACAGGCGCGCTAGCCATTAAGCTACTCACCGGCAGCCTCCTGGTCCACAGCAGCCAGCAGCTGACTGCGAAGCTCAGCGACCGCTGCTGTTTGTTGTCTGCAGCCGCCGTCAGTGCCAGGTCCCGGATGTTCACTGGGCGAGAATATCTTCGACGACTTTTTACGACGCCTCAGACGATCTCGGAGGCCTAGCAGACGGTGCAAGAAACGACGGCCGGAAGTTTTATTTGGAGCTTTGGTTGGACTCTGATGATTCTGCTGCTCCTGCTCATGATGTTGGAGCTCAGTTGTCTGAGTCTTCTGCTTGTTAGGCAGAGGTGTGTGCATAACACCTGAAATACGGGTAATTGGCTGGATTAGCAATCCATTCTATTCCTTCATCAGTGATGCTGGCTAGATTAGCAATCCATTCTATTCCTTCATCAGTGATGCTGGCTAGATTAGCAATCCATTCTATTCCTTCATCAGTGATGCTGGCTAGATTAGCAATCCATTCTATTCCTTCATCAGTGATGCTGGCTAGATTAGCAATCCATTCTATTCCTTCATCAGAGATGCTGGCTGGATTAGCAATCCATTCTATTCCTTCATCAGTGATGTTGGCTAGATTAGCAATCCATTCTATTCCTTCATCCGTGATGTGTTGGAGGTCTCTTTATCACTCGGGTTTCAAACTTTTACTGTGAAAATGTTTTTGAGTGCAAACATTTATCACAATAATGATTGATTGTCAATAACAGAAAAATTCACAGACACATTCACAGACACATTCACAGAAATATTTACAAATGCATTCACAGACACATTCACAGACACATTCAAAGACATATTCACAGATGCATCACGGACACATTCACAGACACATTCACAGACACATTTACAAACACATTCACGGACACATTCACAGACACATTCACAGACGCATTCACAGACACATTCACAGACGCATTCACAGACGCATTCACAGACACATTCACAGACACATTCACAGACACATTCACAGACACATTCACAGACGCATTCACAGACACATTCACAGACACATTCACAGACGCATTCACAGACACATTCACAGACACATTCACAGACGCATTCACAGACACATTCACAGACACATTCACAGAAATATTCACAGAAATATTTACAAACACATTCACAGACACATTCACAGACACATTCAAAGACATATTCACAGATGCATCACAGACACATTCACAGACACATTCACAGACACATTCACAGAAATATTTACAAACACAGTCACAGACACATTCACAGATGCATCACAGACACATTCACAGACACATTCACAGACACAGTCACAGACACATTCACAGACACATTTACAAACACATTCACGGACACATTCACAGACACATTCACAGACGCATTCACAGACACATTCACAGACGCATTCACAGACGCATTCACAGACACATTCACAGACACATTCACAGACACATTCACAGACACATTCACAGACACATTCACAGACACATTTACAAACACATTCACGGACACATTCACAGACACATTCACAGACGCATTCACAGACACATTCACAGACGCATTCACAGACGCATTCACAGACACATTCACAGACACATTCACAGACACATTCACAGACACATTCACAGACGCATTCACAGACACATTCACAGACACATTCACAGACGCATTCACAGACACATTCACAGACACATTCACAGACACATTACAGACGCATTCACAGACACATTCACAGACACATTCACAGACGCATTCACAGACACATTCACAGACACATTCACAGACGCATTCACAGACACATTCACAGACACATTCACAGAAATATTCACAGAAATATTTACAAACACATTCACAGACACATTCACAGACACATTCAAAGACATATTCACAGATGCATCACAGACACATTCACAGACACATTCACAGACACATTCACAGAAATATTTACAAACACAGTCACAGACACATTCACAGATGCATCACAGACACATTCACAGACACATTCACAGACACAGTCACAGACACATTCACAGACACATTTACAAACACATTCACGGACACATTCACAGACACATTCACAGACGCATTCACAGACACATTCACAGACACATTCACAGACACATTCACAGACACATTCACAGACACATTCACAGACACATTCACAGACACATTCACAGACACATTC
Source organism: Macrostomum lignano (assembly GCA_002269645.1). Classification (NCBI taxonomy): domain Eukaryota; kingdom Metazoa; phylum Platyhelminthes; family Macrostomidae; genus Macrostomum; species Macrostomum lignano. Next base: position 21,462 of record NIVC01003946.1, on the reverse strand, counting down.
ACAGACACATTCACAGACACATTCACAGACGCATTCACAGACACATTCACAGACACATTCACAAATCCCTACCAGTTTGCTGTGCCCGAGAAGCACCGGAAGGTTGCTGCCATATGCGATCCTCCAGCATGGTGACCATTGCTCGAATCTCAGAGAACCCAGCCTCTTCGGCTTCATGCTTTGCCGAAAAATATTGGCAAATAAGTTCGACTGGTAGTTGGAGCAAACTCGACAATTGCGCGATGGCCTGCATAGCAACGGGGGACAGGTGACTGCCATAAACAGGTCACATTCTACAGTCACTCACTGGTCACATTCTACAGTCACTCACAGATCAAAGTCACATTCTACAGTCACTCACTGGTCACATTCTACAGTCACTCACTGGTCACATTCTACAGTCACTCACAGGTCAAAGTCACATTCTACAGTCACTCACTGGTCACATTCTACAGTCACTCACTGGTCACATTCTACAGTCACTCACTGGTCACATTCTACAGTCACTCACAGGTCAAAGTCACATTCTACAGTCACTCACTGGTCACATTCTACAGTCACTCACTGGTCACATTCTACAGTCACTCACTGGTCACATTCTACAGTCACTCACAGGTCAAAGTCACATTCTACAGTCACTCACTGGTCACATTCTACAGTCACTCACTGGTCACATTCTACAGTCACTCACAGGTCAAAGTCACATTCTACAGTCACTAACAGGTCACGTTCTACAGTCGGATGACCTTTCAAGGCCATCCGACACGCCCTCACGACGGACAACGGAGTTCTCTGCTACGGTGATCGCCCAGTCATCCCGGCTGTCCTGCGACAAAGCGTTCTTGGAATCATGCACGACACGCATCAAGGATCTGGCTCAACGCGCGCTCGCCTACAGAATTCAGCCCGGTGGCCCGGCTATTGCAACGACGTCGAGGCCTACGTTCGAGGTTGTCCGACCTGCTCAAGACTGCGTCCGAGTGGTCTGGAGAGTGTCCACAGTTGGCCCGACGAGGAAAAGCCGTGGTACAGAGTCCACATGGATCATGCATGCGTGCCGAGGGTCGGACTCCTGGACGCTATGTCCGGCTGGCCTGAGGCTGCAAAATAGGGACGCGGCGACAGTCAAGCGGGTGTTGCAGGAGATCTTTGCTAGAAACGGCGTGCCTCAAGTGCTTGTTAGTGACAACGCCGCCGAGTTCCACGACGCCAATCTGGTCGCCTGGCTGGAAAGAATCGGCTGCCGCTCCATCAAGACTCCCTTGCGGCACCCTCAGTCTAACGGCTTGGCCGAGCGGATGGTCCAGTCTATCAAGAAATCATCTGCGGCGTGGGACCAGTCCGAAAGCTACGAGTCCTTCCTATCCAGGGTACTGCTAAACTACAGGTGTGTGCCGCATGCTGGGCGCCAGCAGAGCCCGTCGCAGCTCATGGGTCGACAACTACGCAACCCGATAACCATGCGCACACCAATCAGAGCGAGCCTGTGGTACACGCCTGGAGATCAGCAGCGTCAGGAGCACCAACACTGCCCTTATCGCTCGTCAAGACGCATGCGGATGCGGATGCGGCGCATGCGGATCAGCTGAGCCGCGTTGTAGCAGACCAGGACCAGCCAGAACAATTCGGTCAGAATCTACCAATCGAACTCGGTCAGGACCCGCCCGGCGGACTCGGTCAGGACCCGCCCGGCGGACTCGGTCAGGACCCGCCCGGCGGACTCGGTCAGGACCCGCCCGGAGGACTCGGTCAGGACCCGCCCGGAGGACTCAGTCAGGACCCGCCCGGAGAACTCGGTCAGGACCCGCCCGGAGGACTTGGTCAGGACCCGCCCGGAGGACTCAGTCAGGACCCGCCCGGGGGACTCAGTCAGGACCCGCCCGGCGAACTCGGTCAGGATCCGCCCGGAGAACTCGGTCAGGACCCGTTCGTTGGATCCGAACAAAGCCCAATTCAAACAGCAGCACCTCGCTACCCGGTTCGGTCAACCCCAGGCGTGCCCCCGACCCATTTCGAAGGGGGGAGATGAGGCAGCGCTGGAGTCTGCCGCTGCACTTGTGACTGAATGACTAACTAAATGACTATTGAATTATTGACTGTACATCTTGTGTGCCCACCACCCCATTTCGCGCCCGTACGCCCCGCCACTCCGATGCGTTAATATTATATATATTACAGGTCACATTCTACAGTCACTCACAGGTCACATTCTACAGTCACTCACAGGTCACATTCTACAGTCACTCACAGGTCACATTCTACAGTCACTCAAAGGTCACATTCTACAGTCACTCACAGGTCACATTCTACAGTAACTCACAGGTCACATTCTACAGTCACTAACATGTCACATTCTACAGTCACTAACAGGTCACATTCTACAGTCACTCACAGGTCGCATTCTACAGTCACTCACAGGTCACATTCTACAGTCACTAACAGGTCACATTCTACAGTCACTAACAGGTCACATTCTACAGTCACTCACAGGTCACATTCTACAGTCACTAACAGGTCACATTCTACAGTCACTAACAGGTCACATTCTACAGTCACTCACAGGTCACACTCTACAGTCACTCACAAGTCACATTCTACAGTCACTCACTGGTCAAAGTCACATTCTACAGTCACTCACAGGTCACATTCTACAGTCACTCACAGGTCACATTCTACAGTCACTCACAGGTCGCATTCTACAGTCACTCACAGGTCACATTCTACAGTCACTCACAGGTCACATTCTACAGTCCCTAACAGGTCACATTCTACAGTCACTAACAGGTCAAATTCTACAGTCACTCACAGGTCACATTCTACAGTCACTAACAGGTCACATTCTACAGTCACTCACAGGTCACATTCTACAGTCACTCACAGGTCGCATTCTACAGTCACTCACAGGTCACATTCTACAGTCACTCAAAGGTCACATTCTACAGTCCCTAACAGGTCACATTCTACAGTCACTAACAGGTCAAATTCTACAGTCACTCACAGGTCACATTCTACAGTCACTAACAGGTCACATTCTACAGTCACTCACAGGTCACATTCTACAGTCACTCACAGGTCACATTCTACAGTCACTAACAGGTCACATTCTACAGTCACTAACAGGTCACATTCTACAGTCACTCACAGGTCACACTCTACAGTCACTCACAAGTCACATTCTACAGTCACTCACTGGTCAAAGTCACATTCTACAGTCACTCACAGGTCACATTCTACAGTCACTCACAGGTCACATTCTACAGTCACTCACAGGTCACATTCTACAGTCACTCACAGGTCACATTCTACAGTCACTCACAGGTCACATTCTACAGTCCCTAACAGGTCACATTCTACAGTCACTAACAGGTCAAATTCTACAGTCACTCACAGGTCACATTCTACAGTCACTAACAGGTCACATTCTACAGTCACTCACTGGTCACATTCTACAGTCACTCACTGGTCACATTCTACAGTCACTCACTGGTCACATTCTACAGTCACTCACAGGTCAAAGTCACATTCTACAGTCACTAACAGGTCACGTTCTACAGTCGGATGACCTTTCAAGGCCATCCGACACGCCCTCACGACGGACAACAGAGTTCTCTGCTACGGTGATCGCCCAGTCATCCCGGCTGTCCTGCGACAAAGCGTTCTTGGAATCATGCACGACACGCATCAAGGATCTGGCTCAACGCGCGCTCGCCTACAGAATTCAGCCCGGTGGCCCGGCTATTGCAACGACGTCGAGGCCTACGTTCGAGGTTGTCCGACCTGCTCAAGACTGCGTCCGAGTGGTCTGGAGAGTGTCCACAGTTGGCCCGACGAGGAAAAGCCGTGGTACAGAGTCCACATGGATCATGCATGCGTGCCGAGGGTCGGACTCCTGGACGCTATGTCCGGCTGGCCTGAGGCTGCAAAATAGGGACGCGGCGACAGTCAAGCGGGTGTTGCAGGAGATCTTTGCTAGAAACGGCGTGCCTCAAGTGCTTGTTAGTGACAACGCCGCCGAGTTCCACGACGCCAATCTGGTCGCCTGGCTGGAAAGAATCGGCTGCCGCTCCATCAAGACTCCCTTGCGGCACCCTCAGTCTAACGGCTTGGCCGAGCGGATGGTCCAGTCTATCAAGAAATCATCTGCGGCGTGGGACCAGTCCGAAAGCTACGAGTCCTTCCTATCCAGGGTACTGCTAAACTACAGGTGTGTGCCGCATGCTGGGCGCCAGCAGAGCCCGTCGCAGCTCATGGGTCGACAACTACGCAACCCGATAACCATGCGCACACCAATCAGAGCGAGCCTGTGGTACACGCCTGGAGATCAGCAGCGTCAGGAGCACCAACACTGCCCTTATCGCTCGTCAAGACGCATGCGGATGCGGATGCGGCGCATGCGGATCAGCTGAGCCGCGTTGTAGCAGACCAGGACCAGCCAGAACAATTCGGTCAGAATCTACCAATCGAACTCGGTCAGGACCCGCCCGGCGGACTCGGTCAGGACCCGCCCGGCGGACTCGGTCAGGACCCGCCCGGCGGACTCGGTCAGGACCCGCCCGGAGGACTCGGTCAGGACCCGCCCGGAGGACTCAGTCAGGACCCGCCCGGAGAACTCGGTCAGGACCCGCCCGGAGGACTCGGTCAGGACCCGCCCGGAGGACTCAGTCAGGACCCGCCCGGAGGACTCAGTCAGGACCCGCCCGGCGAACTCGGTCAGGATCCGCCCGGAGAACTCGGTCAGGACCCGTTCGTTGGATCCGAACAAAGCCCAATTCAAACAGCAGCACCTCGCTACCCGGTTCGGTCAACCCCAGGCGTGCCCCCGACCCATTTCGAAGGGGGAGATGAGGCAGCGCTGGAGTCTGCCGCTGCACTTGTGACTGAATGACTAACTAAATGACTATTGAATTATTGACTGTACATCTTGTGTGCCCACCACCCCATTTCGCGCCCGTACGCCCCGCCACTCCGATGCGTTAATATTATATATATTACAGGTCACATTCTACAGTCACTCACAGGTCACATTCTACAGTCACTCACAGGTCACATTCTACAGTCACTCACAGGTCACATTCTACAGTCACTCACTGGTCACATTCTACAGTCACTAACAGGTCACATTCTACAGTCACTAACAGGTCACATTCTACAGTCACTCACAGGTCACATTCTACAGTCACTAACAGGTCACATTCTACAGTCACTCACAGGTCACATTCTACAGTCACTCAAAGGTCACATTCTACAGTCACTCACAGGTCACATTCTACAGTAACTCACAGGTCACATTCTACAGTCACTAACATGTCACATTCTACAGTCACTAACAGGTCACATTCTACAGTCACTCACAGGTCGCATTCTACAGTCACTCACAGGTCACATTCTACAGTCACTCACAGGTCACATTCTACAGTCACTAACAGGTCACATTCTACAGTCACTCACAGGTCACATTCTACAGTCACTCACAGGTCACATTCTACAGTCACTAACAGGTCACATTCTACAGTCACTCACAGGTCACACTCTACAGTCACTCACAAGTCACATTCTACAGTCACTCACTGGTCAAAGTCACATTCTACAGTCACTCACAGGTCACATTCTACAGTCACTCACAGGTCACATTCTACAGTCACTCACAGGTCACATTCTACAGTCACTCACAGGTCACATTCTACAGTCACTCACAGGTCACATTCTACAGTCACTCACAGGTCACATTCTACAGTCACTCACAGGTCACATTCTACAGTCACTCACTGGTCACATTCTACAGTCACTCACAAGTCACATTCTACAGTCACTCACTGGTCAAAGTCACATTCTACAGTCACTCACAGGTCACATTCTACAGTCACTCACAGGTCACATTCTACAGTCACTCACAGGTCACATTCTACAGTCACTCACAGGTCACATTCTACAGTCACTCACAGGTCACATTCTACAGTCACTCACTGGTCACATTCTACAGTAACTCACAGGTCACATTCTACAGTCACTTACAGGTCACATTCTACAGTCACTCACAGGTCACATTCTACAGTCACTCACAGGTCATATTCTACAGTCACTCACTGGTCACATTCTACAGTAACTCACAGGTCACATTCTACAGTCACTCACTGGTCACATTCTACAGTAACTCACAGGTCACACTTTACTTCTACTTACAAAAAATGTTCAAGAAAGAGAAAATGAATATTTGTTAAGAATGCTGATTACCTGAGATGTTAAGTCAGTTTTCCGGTTTAGCCTTGAATATTCCTGTAAGGTAAGACATTTTTCGTATCAGAACTGAACCTGTTTACCTATTAGAAACTACAAATATATCGGTTGTTGTTAACTCGTGATCGGTAGAATAGCAATCCATTCTATTCCTTTATCCGTGATGTTGGTTGCGAATAGATTAGCAATCCAATGCACCAATTAGCAAGAATAATTATGTACACAGGGCAAACCAAACACCAACCTACCACGAACGATGTAGCTTCCAACCTCGAAGCTGATTGTTCATCTTTGGCCGTCCGACTTTGAAGCATCGGCCATCGATTTGAATTTCCGCACAGTTGTCCGACTGCGGACACTCGAAGCCGCTTGACCGGATCTGTCTCGAGGAGGCCGTGCAGTAACTGACGGCATCCTTGGCGATACCAGGGGGTTATATTTTGTCTTTAATCCTAGATCCCAGATCCTAGATCCCAGATCCTAGATCCCAGATCCTAGATCCCAGATCCTAGATCCCAGATCCTAGATCCCAGATCCTAGATCCCAGATCCTAGATCCCAGATCCTAGATCCCAGATCCTAGATCCCAGATCCTAGATCCCAGATCCTAGATCCCAGATCCTAGATCCCAGATCCTAGATCCCAGATCCTAGATCCCAGATCCTAGATCCCAGATCCTAGATCCCAGATCCTAGATCCCAGATCCTAGATCCCAGATCCTAGATCCCAGATCCTAGATCCCAGATCCTAGATCCCAGATCCTAGATCCCAGATCCTAGATCCCAGATCCTAGATCCCAGATCCTAGATCCCAGATCCTAGATCCCAGATCCTAGATCCCAGATCCTAGATCCCAGATCCTAGATCCCAGATCCTAGATCCCAGATCCTAGATCCCAGATCCTAGATCCCAGATCCCGGATCCTAGATTAAATAATATGAGACTCCGGCTCTCTAGTTGGACCTGGGATTTAAGCAAATATTTGCTTTTCCTGGCCGCTTTTGATATTTATTTGCCGAACATTTACCCTGTGGAGGCATCGGATTGGTTTTAGGGAATAAACGCAGTTTTAAAAATTGCCCGCGATCGGGCAGTCCATTAGCAGCAGTCAACTCCTCTATTCTGAGCAACCCCCTGTGACCCTGGGGAAATCAGATGGGATCGTGTTCGACACCGGATGTTACTAATCTTCTTGTCTCTGTAACATTTCTGTTGGGAAATATTCTGTTCTTCTGAGAGAGCCGACAAAAAGAGAGCCGTCTCTGGACTGCTCGCGACGAGTGGGCTGATGTACTTTTGCTGTTCCCTATGAAAACTCAACTGAAAAGTTTACAGTACGTTCTAGTCGTATTCCTTCATCAGTGATGTTGGCTAGATTAGCAATCCATTCTATTCCTTCATCTGTGATGCTGGCTAGATTAGCAATCCATTCTATTCCTTCATCAGTGATGCTGGCTAGATTAGCAATCCATTCTATTCCTTCATCAGTGATGTTGGCTAGATTAGCAATCCATTCTATTCCTGCATCAGTGATGTTGGCTAGATTAGCAATCCATTCTATCCCTTCATCAGTGATGCTGGCTAGATTGGCAATCCATTCTATTCCTTCATCAGTGATGTTGGCTAGATTAGCAATCCATTCTATTCCTTCATCAGTGATGCTGGCTAGATTAGCAACCCACCCTATTTTCATAGCGAATTGTTTACACAATTTTATAACTCTGATTCTTTCGTCGCCAGGTTGCAGTGAAGGTTTTGGACACCCGGAAGCTGCCAAACCGGCTTGCCAGACAGACGCTGCTGAGAGAGGCCCGCCTGCTGAGCCACATCCGGCACCCCAACATTGTGCGGTACTATCAGTCACTGAAGGTAATCCTGCAGTCCATTTCTCTACTGACAAACAATACTGACTGACTGACAAACAATACTGACTGACTGACAAACAATTCTGACTGACTGACTGACAAACAATACTGACTGACTGACTGACAAACAACACTGACTGACTGACTGACAAACAATACTGACTGACTGACAAACAATTCTGACTGACTGACTGACAAACAATACTGACTGACTGACAAACAATGAACCGTCAATTTCCTCAGGGCGATGGCCTGTACATACTCGTCACCGAGCTGGCAGCTGGCGGCACAATCAAAGATCACTTGAAGACTTTCCTCCCAACTCGGCGCTTCCCAGAGTCGTTAGCTAGGATGTACTTTTATCAGCTGAGCTCGGCACTGGGCTATCTGCACAGCCTCCGCCTGGTGCACAGGGACTTGAAAACTGAAAACATTTTGCTGGACAGAGAGAAGATTTCAGTTAAACTTTGCGGTGAGTTCTCTTGCATTGGGGAAGGAATTTCTAAGAATAGAAGAGGTTGAGACTTAAAGCACCTTGAAATTTAATCCAATAACAATTAGATTTTGGACTGAGCAATCTGATGGACAATGAAAATCTGTTGAGCACCAGATGTGGCAGTCCGGAGTATTCAGCTCCTGAGCTGCTCAGTGCCACTGAAAACCTGCGCTACGGGCCTGAGGTTGATGCTTGGAGTCTGTAAGTCTGGGTTGCCTGTTGCTCTACCTGTTGCTGAGGTTGTCCCACCGGTTTCTCTGTCGCTCTCTCTACCGGTTGCTAAGGGTGTCCCACCGGTTTCCCTGTCGCTCTCTCTACCGGTTGCTGAGGGTGTCCCACCGGTTTCTCTGTCGCTCTCTCTACCGGTTGCTGAGGGTGTCCCACCGGTTTCTCTGTCGCTCTCTCTACCGGTTGCTGAGGGTGTCCCACTGGTTTCTCTGTCGCTCTCTCTACCGGTTGCTGAGGGTGTCCCACCGGTTTCTCTGTCGCTCTCTCTACCGGTTGCTGAGGGTGTCCCACCGGTTTCTCTGTCGCTCTCTCTACCGGTTGCTGAGGGTGTCCCACCGGTTTCTCTGTCGCTCTCTCTACCGGTTGCTGAGGGTGTCCCACCGGTTTCTCTGTCGCTCTCTCTACCGGTTGCTGAGGGTGTCCCACCGGTTTCTCTGTCGCTCTCTCTACCGGTTGCTGAGGGTGTCCCACCGGTTTCTCTGTCGCTCTCTCTACCGGTTGCTGATGGTGTCCCACCGGTTCCTCCCTCTCAGAGAGGTGGCTAGACCGGTTCCTCTCTCTCTCTCTCTCTCTCTCTCTTTGCCGGTGGATGAGGGACTTCTCTGGTTGAAGCATCTTATTTTTTATTTAAGCCAAACCTCCTTAATTTTCTACAGAGGCGTAGTCCTGTTCGTCATGGTTGTCGGCCAGCTGCCTTTCGATTCGCCCTACTTCGATCAGCACCGAGGAAAACGTCTGGCGGGCATCATTAGCGCTGGTCTTCACCCGCCTCGGTTCAAGGAGAACATGGCGCATCTGACTCCAGGTGGGATTGGGATCTGGGATCTGGGATCTAGGATCTGGGATCTAGGATCTGGGATCTAGGATCTGGGATCTAGGATCTGGGATCTAGGATCTGGGATCTAGGATCTGGGATCTAGGATCTGGGATCTAGGATCTGGGATCTAGGATCTGGGATCTAGGATCTGGGATCTAGGATCTGGGATCTAGGATCTGGGATCTAGGATCTGGGATCTAGGATCTGGGATCTAGGATCTGGGATCTAGGATCTGGGATCTAGGATCTGGGATCTAGGATCTGGGATCTAGGATCTGGGATCTAGGATCTGGGATCTAGGATCTGGGATCTAGGATCTGGGATCTAGGATCTGGGATCTAGGATCTGGGATCTAGGATCTGGGATCTAGGATCTGGGATCTAGGATCTGGGATCTAGGATCTGGGATCTAGGATCTGGGATCTAGGATCTGGGATCTAGGATCTGGGATCTAGGATCTGGGATCTAGGATCTGGGATCTAGGATCTGGGATCTAGGATCTGGGATCTAGGATCTGGGATCTAGGATCTGGGATCTAGGATCTGGGATCTAGGATCTGGGATCTAGGATCTGGGATCTAGGATCTGGGATCTAGGATCTGGGATCTAGGATCTGGGATCTAGGATCTGGGATCTAGGATCTGGGATCTAGGATCTGGGATCTAGGATCTGGGATCTAGGATCTGGGATCTAGGATCTGGGATCTAGGATCTGGGATCTAGGATCTGGGATCTAGGATCTGGGATCTAGGATCTGGGATCTAGGATCTGGGATCTAGGATCTGGGATCTAGGATCTGGGATCTAGGATCTGGGATCTAGGATCTGGGATCTAGGATCTGGGATCTAGGATCTGGGATCTAGGATCTGGGATCTAGGATCTGGGATCTAGGATCTGGGATCTAGGATCTGGGATCTAGGATCTGGGATCTAGGATCTGGGATCTAGGATCTGGGATCTAGGATCTGGGATCTAGGATCTGGGATCTAGGATCTGGGATCTAGGATCTGGGATCTAGGATCTGGGATCTAGGATCTGGGATCTAGGATCTGGGATCTAGGATCTGGGATCTAGGATCTGGGATCTAGGATCTGGGATCTAGGATCTGGGATCTAGGATCTGGGATCTAGGATCTGGGATCTAGGATCTGGGATCTAGGATCTGGGATCTAGGATCTGGGATCTAGGATCTGGGATCTAGGATCTGGGATCTAGGATCTGGGATCTAGGATCTGGGATCTAGGATCTGGGATCTAGGATCTGGGATCTAGGATCTGGGATCTAGGATCTGGGATCTAGGATCTGGGATCTAGGATCTGGGATCTAGGATCTGGGATCTAGGATCTGGGATCTAGGATCTGGGATCTAGGATCTGGGATCTAGGATCTGGGATCTAGGATCTGGGATCTAGGATCTGGGATCTAGGATCTGGGATCTAGGATCTGGGATCTAGGATCTGGGATCTAGGATCTGGGATCTAGGATCTGGGATCTAGGATCTGGGATCTAGGATCTGGGATCTAGGATCTGGGATCTAGGATCTGGGATCTAGGATCTGGGATCTAGGATCTGGGATCTAGGATCTGGGATCTAGGATCTGGGATCTAGGATCTGGGATCTAGGATCTGGGATCTAGGATCTTGGATCTAGGTTACCTCGCACTGAGTGACCTCGTGAACCGCCAGTTCCACTCGAGCGAAGCCGCCGCGCCCCAGGGTGCAGCCGCTCAGCAGGTATCGGCCAATTCGCCGAATCCGCCTGCCCATGGCGCCGAACCCATGCGGCTCCTTCACCGAATGATGCGGCGGCTGATTCTGGAGCGCTCAGGATGAAGGAGAGACTGGATGAAGGAGATTTCAGATTGGGATTTCAGATTGGGATTTTAGATTGGGATTTCAGATTGGGATTTCAGATTGGGATTTTAAATTGGGATTTAGGATTGGGATGTTTAAAATACACAGGTATAGAAAAGCCTCACTTTGTCTGAAGATCTTCTTTTAGGAGCAGAATTAACGTTAATCAAAGAAGCGAGAAGCTTAGGGTATCAATCAATAGTGTGCTTGCTGCAGGCGAGGCACTGCTTGAGCCAGTTTGCAGGGCAGACGGCAACTGAGCAGATGAAGCTGGTTGGAAACTGGCCTGTGAAGACTAGATGCCCTCCCCCCGCCTCGGATAGGTTGAAGGGCTCTGGTTCGCAGCGGGGGGGGGTTAGAGCTGGATCGAGCAAGTGCAGCACAGCACTGTGGGTACAACGGACCAGAAGGCCCGATTAGGGTAAGACAAAGTTAGAGAACTTAGGGGAGTTTTCGATCGCCTTCTAGTCCAGTTGCTACTTACAAAGACACTTGGGATCATGGACTACTACTATGGGAAATCTGGACTGAGATTTTTAGTTTGAATTTTTCTAATAACGAGAGGAGAAACTCGTTACGAAAATATTTGAAGCATTTTTTCGCCAAATTTTCTTGTTTTTTGGCCAGTCCAGATGCTCCGCTAAGTAGTCCATGGATGGAAGGATAGAGAGCATATCTGTCTCGGGTAGTGGCTGATTAGAAAATATGGCACGACAGTAATAAAAGTGCAATGCAAGCAGAACTAGTCTATATGAAAATTGCAGCTATTAACATAAGACAGAATGGTAGAATGGCCTTATAGATCAGACACAGTGATAGAATGGCCTTATAGATCAGACACAGTGGTAGACTGGCCTTATAGATCAGACACAGTGGTAGAGAGGCCTTATAGATCAGACACAATGATAGAATGGCCTTATAGATCAGACACAGTGATAGAATGGCCTTATACATCAGACACAATGGTAGAGTGGCCTTATAGATCAGACACAATGGTAGAGTTGCCTTATAGATCATACACAATGGTAGAGTTGACTTATAGATCAGACACAATGATAGAATGGCCTTATAGATCAGACACAGGGATAGAATGGCCTTATACATCAGACACAGTGGTAGAGAGGCCTTATAGATCAGACACAATGGTAAAGTAGCCTTATAGATCAGACACAATGATAGAATGGCCTTATACATCAGACACAGTGGTAGAGAGGCCTTATAGATCAGACACAATGATAGAATGGCCTTATAGATCAAACACAATGATAGAATGGCCTTATACATCAGATCAATGGTAGAGCGGCCTTATAGATCAGACACAATGATGGAGAGGCCTTATAGATCAGACACAACGATGAAGAGGCCTTATTGATCAGACACAATGGTAAAATGGCCTTATAGATCAGACACAGTGATAGAATGGCCTTATACATCAGACACAGTGGTAAAGAGGCCTTACAGATCAGACACAATGGTAGAATGGCCTTATACATCAGACACAGTGGTAGAGAGGCCTTATAGATCAGACACAATGGTAGAATGGCCTTATAGATCAGACACAGTGTTAGAGTGGTCTTATAGATCAGACACAATGGTAAAGTAGCCTTATAGATCAGACACAATGGTAGAGAGGCCTTATAGATCAGACACAATGGTAGAGTGGTCTTATAGATCAGACACAGTGTTTATAATGGCCTTATAGATCCGAAACAGTGTTAGAGTGGTCGAACAATGCTAGAATGGCCTTATAGATCAGACACAATGGTAGAGTGGTCTTATAGATCAGACACAGTGTTTATAGTGGCCTTATAGATCCGAAACAGTGTTAGAGTGGTCTTATAGATCAGACACAATGGTAAAGTAGCCTTATAGATCAGACACAATGGTAGAGAGGCCTTATAGATCAGACACAATGGTAGAGTGGTCTTATAGATCAGACACAGTGTTTATAATGGCCTTATAGATCCGAAACAGTGTTAGAGTGGTCGAACAATGCTAGAATGGCCTTATAGATCAGACACAATGGTAGAGAGGCCTTATAGATAAGACACAATGATGGAGAGGCCTTATAGATCAGACACAATGGTAAAGTGGTCTTATAGATCAGACACAATGGTAGAGAGGCCTTATAGATCAGATACAGCTAGCCGTTAAGATCTGAATCATTTAGGTGAACATTAACGGGGCAAGTGAAGGCTCATTCACATGTGGCTGGGCAAATTGCTTCAAGCCAATCAGGCTCCAGGTAGAGACCTGTATATGCTGATGATCTGTGACTTCGCAGACAACTTGTCTGCTCATTTCTTTCTCCATCTTCTTGGGTTCCAAACTGCTGCTCAAGATTGTCACTGCATTGCTTTGCAACACCGAGGACAAAACGATGAGGCCTCTCGCCCTCTTGATGGCTCTTTCGGCTGCAATTCAGCTTCCAGACTTTTGTTCAGGTGAGACTGTTGCCTGTCTTTTTGGGTTTATTGCAATCAACGGAACTGCGTATCGAAGTTACAAGTAGTCACCCAGACCTAATCAGCACCTTACCACTCTGTAGCATAGACCAACTCCCTCAGGCATAGGTAATCACTCAGACCTAATCAGCACCTTACCACACTGTAGCATAGACCCACTCCCTCAGGCATAGGTAATCACTCAGACCTAATCAGCACCTTACCACTCTGTGACATAGACCTACTCCCTCAGGCATAGATAATCACTCAGACCTAATCAGCACCTTAGGGGGGCCGTAGCCCAGCGGTAGCGCAGCTGCTCTGGTGTGCCAGCGACCCAGGCTCGATTCCAAGTGCAGTCACATTAATTTGGGGCTGAATTGGAATCTCGGCTTGGCTCTGCTCGTGCAATTAACGGCCTTGAGAGCCAACCCCCCAAGGCGCAGTGAAGTGTACATGCCTAACGATAATATAAAGTTAGGGCCGCTGTACACTCCTGTGTGAGTGTGTGCCTGCGTACGTATCCGCGCGCTTGTATGCCTGCTCAGGGGAGTCGGCGGAATGGGCAGCAATGCCTCTCGCCGGTTGTGTGCCCATGTCGCTTATTAAAGTGCGCCAGGGTGCACACAACCCCCCTGCCTCTAAAAAAAAAAAAAAAAAAAATCAGCACCTTACCACTCTGTGACATAGACCTACTCCCTCAGGCATAGGTAATCACTCAGACCAAATCAGCACCTTGCCACTCTGTGACATAGACCTACTCCCTCAGGCATAGATAATCACTCAGACCTAATCAGCACCTTACCACTCTGTGACATAGACCTACTCCCTCAGGCATAGGTAATCACTCAGACCAAATCAGCACCTTGCCACTCTGTGACATAGACCTACTCCCTCAGGCATAGATAATCACTCAGACCTAATCAGCACCTTACCACTCTGTAGCATAGACCCACTCCCTCAGGCATAGGTAATCACTCAGACCTAATCAGCACCTTACCACTCTGTAGCATAGACCCACTCCCTCAGGCATAGGTAATCACCCAGACCTAATCAGCACCTTACCACTCTGTGACATAGACCTACTCCCTCAGGCATAGGTAATCACTCAGACCTAATCAGCACCTTACCACTCTGTGACATAGACCTACTCCCTCAGGCATAGGTAATCACTCAGACCTAATCAGCACCTTACCACTCTGTGACATAGACCTACTCCCTCAGGCATAGGTAATCACTCAGACCTAATCAGCACCTTGCCACTCTGTAGCATAGACCTCAGATATAGATATAGATCTAGATCTATAGATCACATATAGATCTAGACACAGTCAAGACTACCTAAGCTATCAAGCAGCTTTACCACTCTGACACGAACCCCAGTCTAACACTAATTGGTAGTCACACAGCCTCTTCTTTACTAAAGAAGAAACAAGGGCTATAATGGCCTTGAATTCGTTATATTATTCTCCACTGCTCATTACTCAACAACCTTACGTCAGAAGGCAACCAGTCTGCTAACAATGAACTGCATGCGCTTGGAATTTAGAGTAGTTTCCCAGAAGGGAAGATATTTCTATTGAATTGATCAGCCATCTCTGTGTACCGTGCAATCCATCAGAAAAATTGCTAGTCATGCTGGCTGCATCAAATGAATAGGGGGGGGGGCTGCTCTGCTCGAAACGACAATCGGCCTCTAGTTTTTAATTCAAAGAAAATCGCTGCGATTGTTGTTGCTGCTTTGCTACGTGCCTGTGACCCTGCCGAGCCCCCCGCGGAGGAACCGGGCCCCATCTTCCTTGCTCGGTTCCAGGCGAATTTTTTTGTATGCCAGTGCCTAAAAAAGTTCGCCAGATTTTTGTATTTTGGTTGCATTTGTAGAAATTGAGCTAGCTAACTGCAGTGCATACGACAGCCCTGACTTTCCTATCACCATAAATCATAAATTCACTCTGTGCAGATGGGGGTGCATCGCACGCCAAGCGAAAGGCCCATTCACACACTTTTACAAGCACCAGTCTATCGTAAAATTTTCACAAATAGATTAGCATAATAATTTACTCTGACTGAAAGCCCATCAACTTGGAATGCAGGTCTACCGCTGTGTCCCAATGAGCAGCTCAGTCTCGCTGCTCAGCTGACTCCAGCTGCTCAACTCTGTCTCGACGCCTCCACCGAAAGCCTCGTCGCTTCCGCGACCCTCGGTGCCGCTCCGTGCGTCCGATCGGCGATGTTCGAAGCGGTGAACCTCCTGCCAGCTCGGCCGGACACTCTGGCTCTCCTGTTGTCCGACGGCGCTCCGACTCTGTTCCTGACGGCCGGCAACGGCTCGAGACTCGACGCGACTCCGCTCACATCGGCGGCACAGCTGACTGCGGCCAGCTTTCGGACTCGACTGTCCGGAGCAGACGGCGGTGTCAGCTTTGAGAGCGTCCTGCGGCCGGGGATTTTCGTCGGACTTTTGTCGCCGAACTCCACTGAGGCAGGCGGGTCGGCTGTGGGACTGACAGCGGCCGAGCTGAGCTTCACCGTGAACTGCAGCACTGGTGAGTCGGCTGAGGACCTCCTCTGTGGAGCTGTGAGCTGTCATTGTTGTTTAACTTTCTGAAAGCTCTGCTTTTTCAGCCGCTTCGTCCCTGCGGTCTCGCGGCCAGCCGGCCCGCTTCTCCACCATCAACTACGCCGGGCTGTACGCGTCCTCCCTGGTGGACGGAAACCACAATGGAAGATGGAGCTCCGGCTCGTGCGCTGAGACCTTCGCTTCCGACCCGACGCCCTGGTTCATGATCGACCTGCTGCGCGACTTCCTCATCGACCGAGTGGACGTGTACAACCGTCAGGACTGCTGCTACACTCGGTTCCGACAGGTGACTCTCGGTGTGGGATCGGATCCGCAGTCGTGGGTCACCTGGTCGCCGAGCCAGTTCGCACAGGTGAATTACTACGCTGGTCCGGCGAGTCTGAGTCCTCAGGTAGTACCGTTTTCGGACATCCTGCTCGTTGGACGGTTCATCGTGCTGCAGAAGAACGTCACGGGTCTGGCTTCCAATCAGCTGATCATGAACCTGTGCGAGGTCGAGGTCTTCGGCTGGGACGTCTGTGAGTGCTTTGCGTATGGATTTTTTCGCATAGATTAGAGCTTGCTTAGCAATCGCCACTTGTCGCCACTTGCAGTTCCACTCGTGTCGGAGGGCATGCCGACCGCCGCCAGTTCTGCAGTCAGCACTGAGTTGTCAGTCGATGCCAAACTCAGCAACTGCTTCAACTCGCCGATCGCAACATCCAATGACTCCACCGCGTGGCTTCTCGTGGACTTTCTGCGTCCGGTGCAGTTGCACGAAGCCTCAGTCATTCTGGCTGTTCAGGCAGCGTCCAATGCTGAAACCAGTTTGCAGTTTTACGGAGTGCAAGACGCATCGTCCAACGGCACTGCTCTGGCAAACGTGTCATTTAGAGGCAACAAAGTTGGCCAAGTTCAACAGCGAGTGCATCTCAAGGACCGGACTGGTCAGATGGTTCGGATGACCATTGACGGGACGTCGCAGCTGTCCATCTGCGAGATTCAGGTGTTCGCAGCTTCAGTTGGTGAGGATTAGTTTTTAGTGACGCTTAAAGTCCGATAATAATAACAACTACAGAACGGCTGTTGGCCCTCTTGGCTGTGAATCGCACCCCACCTGGCCAATATCCGTGCACACAAGCCCCAAATGAAGGCGGGCGCGCAATAAATAAGTCTGGGGGTCGCGTAGCGCAAGAGTCAGCCGGATTTACCGCAGACAGCTACTTGACGCCTTTAAAATACAATTATGAGTATGAATATCAGCTAACTTGACTTCTCTCAATGTGAAACCTTTATTCTAGCACAGCTGGTAACCGCAATTCAAAATCCCGTTCCACTCCCAGCTCCCACTCTGTGCGGCGGCGGCGAGGCCTTCGAGCTCTGGGAGGCCAAGCCGAACACATCCAGCGGTACCCGCCGACTTCTGCACTGGTCCACAGCCGCGACCGGCAGCTCAGTCCGGTTGCCATGGCTACGCCGAACGCGTTAGCAACCGACTGGCTGCCCCTGAGGCTGCTGCAGCGACCGGCTCTGAGCCCGGCTGGCGCGGCCGCCTTCCGCCGGCGGTCGGCGGCGTCCTTCGAAGCTGCGGCAGCTCCCGGCTGGTTCCTGAGCATCCTGCCGACCGGAGCCAACGACACCGCGGCGCTGTTTCGCCCGACGAGCGGCGGCGGTGCCGACGCCGAGGCGGAGCGTCAGCGAGCGACCTTCAGCCTGGCGCAGCCGCACGCGACGTCCTGCTGCGGGAGACTCGAGCTGCGGCATGGCGCGGCAGGCCTTCTGGCAGCGGAGTCGGCAGTCGGCGTGGCGACGCTGCGACTGGCGGAGGCTGACGGTGTCGGGCTGGTGAGCAGCTTCGAGGCCGCCTGCGACTCCGGTGAGCATTCCCTCTGGGTGACTTTATCATTATTTCAACCCGCTGTCTCACAAAGGTAAGGCAAAGGTAGGTATGCTTATTAAAAATATATATTTTTATTAAATATTGAAGTACATTGATGCGCTTTTGTGTGAATATGTTTCTGTTAAATTTTTCTTTATAAATATACTGACTCAAAATATCGACGACTGTTTATATACGACGCTTAAGAATTTAAGCTAAAGCAGCTATCTTTCTAAGGCCAAGCCTTTAGCATTGAAAAAAAGAAATTTAAAATGGCAAGTCTGACAGCATGACAGTTCAAACAAAGTAATGTCAACTTTTTATTGATCTCGTTGACATTTCAGACTTTAATTGCTTCCATTACGCGACTGTCAATAAGAAATGGAGTGACGTGTTAAAGCCTTCAATTGCCACTCAGAATACATGTACATGAAATATAAGTACGCATTGGCGAGACAGAGAAAATTGACATTTCAAGCCTTTATAAGATGATGTTTTTACCTTCTGCTATTACAAAAATTATTACAAATTTAAAGAATACAGTCATCTTAAATTTGAGCAATAGAGTTCAGTGTCCAGAGACTGCCTTTGCGCTCTCTGTGTGTTTATCCAGTCTGAGTTATTGAAGCCCGTTACCCTGAATAGAAATTTCAATCTGTCTGGGTTGACTGGCCCTGTTCTTTGTCTGACGGGTCACTGTCACAAACTGACTGTCACAAATTGACTGTCACAAATTGACTGCCACAAATTGACTGTCACAAATTGACTGTCACAAATTGACTGTCACAAATTGACTGTCACAAACTGAATATCACAAACTGATTATCAGAAAGTGACTGATACAAATTGACTGCCGCTGTACACTCCGCCGACCGCCTGCCGAAGGCGGCCGCGCCAGCCGGGCTCAGAGCCGGCCGCTGCAGCAGCCTCAGGGGCAGCCAGTCGGTTGCTAACGCGTTCGGCGTAGCCATGGCAACCGGGACTGAGCTGCCGGCTGCGGCAGCGGATCGGTGCAGTGCAGAAGTCGGCGGGTGCCGCTGGATGTGTTCGGCTTGGCCTCCAGAGCTCGAAGGCCTCGCCGCCGCCGCCGCACAGAATCGGAGCTGGGAGTGAAGCAGATGATCAAGTTGAAGCAAACGTTTCTTGATAAAGTTGCTGCTCTTTTTGGTGTAAAAACATGCCGGAAATGGTCAGCTGCAACGACCCGCCCGTCCAGTCATTCAGGTACCGCGCGCACTCGTCATGATCTCCGGTTCTGTAGAATTTCGTGATTTTGATTTCGTCAGTCCATTCGTCTCCAATGATGGGTAAATCGAAGGTGATCTCCGTTTTGATGACGTCCAGAACGGTCGCGGTGAGAAACACTTCGTGCAGCTGCACAGGAAGCATCATCTCCAGGCTCAAGGTAACAATAAACTCGAACTTACAGACGTCTCAACCGAACACTTCAAGTTCGTTCAGGCTCATGACGAGCTGCTCAGAAGCGAGACCAGTGGCATTCTTCTGCAGCATGACGAAACGTCCAACACGCCTGATGTGTGTAAAAGTTTTCGGACTTCCAGCAGCAGCCGCCGGACCAGCAGAGCAGTTCACCAGCGTGAACTGGCTCAGCAACTTTTCCAGCCACCCCTGATAATCGGATCCACACGTAAACTCGGTCAACGAGGAAGTCGCTCAGCAGGACGTCTCGGGAATCCACAGGAATACTGGCCGGGAATCCACAGGCGACAGGTGTGCTGTTTGTGAATTTTGTTAACTAAGGTTGCTGATGACCGTCAAAACACTTTCATATATGAATAGTATTATCTCCCGCACGCAAGCAGCCTTCCTTACAAATCACGCAGGCACCAAATGAAAACTTGTTGCACTCCAATGAGCTGGCCTTTTCCATGCATTGTGATCAGGCACTAGGCAGCAATAAAGTAATGAATACAAAACTGTTGTGTCTTTTTCCAACAAAGAAACAAATGAATTGGCAGCCAACGTGGGTCTGCTCCGTAGCCTCAGCTCTGGCTATTTCCTCTTTATTTGTCTTGTTAATATTAGGGCTTTGTTCAAAGCGTTAAAAGTCAACGAAGTCGAACATCGAAGAAATTTCAGCTGTTCCCATCCATGGATGAAGGAAGGAATCCTTCATCCATGTTCCCATCACTTTAGTGCATTTTTCTATGGCATAACCCCATTAGCACTGTGTAAAACAGCAATCTTTGCAAAATCTGTTATCTATACGAGCATAGAAAACCCTAGCAATGGTTAGTTGTCTAAATGATTTCTGATATAGGCAATGTACGAATTGCCTCGAGTGGCTTCGAGCATTGTCTATGGAAGAAATCATATAGACAATATTATTGTCCTATTGATCAAGCCACTCGCGAAGCGTGTGACAATCATGCATTGCTACGAGCTACATATGTGGCAATGGTAGATTGCCCGCGCACGAGTGTCTAAGGCCATTATTTCAGCCCCTTACCTACTACGCAACGTCATTGTCTATAAGACACAGCCTGGCCATTATTTCAGCGTGCCGGAAGCGGTCATTATTTCAGGGTAAGAGTCTGCGTGCGTGCGACTGCGTAAGGAGGGCGGTGGTTGGGCCATAGACTATAAATAAAAAAGCTGTTGGGCCATAGACTATAAATGAATAAGCTGATGATAGGCTTGAGCTGACGAGAAGTAGAGATAGTCGAGATCGGGGATTAACAGAGCTGTCTTTTCTTTTTTCGGCTGTGGCGCTTATCAATTGTCGCATCTTCCCGTGGACAGCCTTAACGGAGTATCTAGATATGAGTTAGAACTACTATCCGAGCTAAGTGCAAAGGAGCATCAACAGGATGTAGAATTGAGTTCATTTATCAAGTGCTCGAAGACTTGCCGGAGCTGCCTCCCGCCGAAGATGGAGTCAACCTTGACGCCGTGGAAATCCAGTCGTTGCCAGTTCGGTTTTTCGAGAATTGCCACTTCAAGGATTGCACATTTCATTTTTAATGAGCAACTTCTGATGAACAGACTACGACTACTATGTTGTTTTTGTGTTAGGCGCGTTTTCTGCTAAATAGTTTTGTGGCTAAATAGTTTTGACTATCATTTTTCTTCTC
>NIVC01003945.1:0-68440 GCA_002269645.1 Macrostomum lignano | reverse complement strand
TTAAATCCATCCATATTATCCCTGACAGAATCAGAGCAGGTGTCCACTGATACCCGTTATGCTCACTGACACAGACATCATCCACTGACATCCACCCATAGCATCTTCGAAACAATCAGAAAATAATCTGCATTCTTATCCCCACATTCAATTCGCAACATGAAACCAGATCCCTAAAACTTTAAATCATCAGCGCAGGGTCCTTACCCTTTGAAAAAAAGTAATAAATTCTCAATAAAAATGTTTCCAGTTGTCTCTCCAGGTTCTTATTACAAAGCGCACGAGCCTAATTACAAGAGTAAGTACCGATGCAAACTTGAATGCAGCGAATACATGAGAAAATATTGGCCCGACGTTCAAATCAATGTCCCTAATATTAATCTAGCTCTCCAAAGACATTGGTTTCATAAGTATGGAGTAACCTATGTAAAAGATTATGACAGCTACTATAACTTTGCAGAAATCATTAGGCAATTGTGATTTCTCACATTCTCTCAATGATTAACGTCAATACAACTCTTCCCATTAAAATCAACGCCCATCCCATCTTCAGTCTCAAACTGTAGCACAATCTCGTGAATCTCCTTATTACTCAATACAACTCTTTTCACTGGATTTGGTTTCTCTACCACCATCTGTCCTCCAGCTACAGAGTTGGAGATGTTGTACAAAATATTCGTTCGCTTTCCCTTAAATACCCAATCAAGACTGAGATTAGTTCTGATTAGAATATTCAAACCCTTTACAATGTCTGCTATATTGGGTGCTAAGAACAAACCGCGTACACTTTCCCGGGCCATGATAACAGCCCCCGTCGCTTGAGTGACAGTCCGCGCTGTGGATTCTGCCTTATAAACTTTCTTCACGAATCCCAATTCCCTATACCAAGTGTCATCTTTAAACTAACCTCCGCATCTTTGTGAACTTGCATGACCACTCTCATTACAGTGAGATCATAGGTTAGTTTAACAGGGAACAGTTTCTTCTCTGGCTTACTCATATCAGGTGTCTCAAAATGGCCTCTTTTAGTAAAGACGTTTTCTAGAAAGTAATTGTAGGTATCCACACTTTGCGTGCTCACAGGGAATACCACAGGTTCTGCTGCTGCACCTTTCCATTTGTAATAAAACTTATTATTTGCTGCCGTCACATTGGGAACGTTTGACCAACCAGTGAAGTCGTTAAGATAGACATGGTAATTAGCACCTGGATCCAGGCGAATCGCCTGCTCTAATTTTTGAATAAATATCCCGTTTGAGTCATTAATTCGCCCAGTTATTGTAATAGGAATGCTCTCCTTGGAGTGCGAAATAATATTATTTAGTCTTTCAGCAATCGCTTCCATTTTTTTCACATAAAAAAATATTTAAACTTTACTGGATGAATTGTTGATCATGTTAAGCTTCACCTTCCTCTCAAATGCATAGATAATGTACAAGTCCACAGGTGTTGCGACAGTCCTCTCAATGTTAGTCACGATATTCACAGGGCTGTTATCAGTAGGCATTTGTCTGGCAGACACATCAGCGCCAAACATTGGATATAGAGTTCCATATTGAAGAGCAGTGATAGCAATTCCATTGTTCTCTTTCACAGCCAAGTCGACCAACTCGCTATAAAATTTGCTAATCTTGTTCTGACTGAAATCTCCATTTTGTGGCAGTGCAGGGTAAAGATTATCACTGATTTCATGCTGAATGGACCGCACGTCACCATGCATGTAGCGTATAATGCTATTTGGGTTTCTCATATTAATAATGATATACCTTGGATTGCTGCATGATCCCTCTTTAATGCAGATGTTTGTTCTAGTTTCGTTTCGCTCATCTCGACACATGTAGGCTGTGTATGCAACATCAATGTCCTTCTCTATTGCCTTAAGATAGTCTGCTTTTAGTGCAGTCTTTGGCTCAATGACTTCCAAATACAGCTCGATTCCGGTTAGCTTCACCTCCATCCTTGTGTGGTCCGCCCCAGTCCACAACACTCTACTGCGATCATCTCTAGTCATCTTAAAAGTGTAGCTAAAGTTACTAGTCAGTCGATTAAATGTATTACAAATCCACTCATGAATCTCAGTGGTACAAATACATCAACAGACCGATACAGCGGGTTTTTAGCAGCATCATCAGCACCTTGCAATGCATAGTTGTATCTCTTCTTCCTCTTTTTATAGCCACTGTCATTGGTGTCTCCTTCTTTTTCATCTGCGATAAAACCCGCACCACTTCCCAACTGAATAAAATCAGGATTCTCGATCAAACAATGAGCGTCATAGACAATTCCAAAGTTGGCGATTCGCTCCAACTCAGTGCTCCCATTCGATACACTAAACTCCTTGAACATGTACGCCCAAAAGTTACTGATCAGAGCCACATCCGCATCATGCTTGTCAACGTTAGCACGAGCCGCATCCGCACCACCCTTTGTCTTGAATTGAAATGTCATATGGAAGCCGCTCTTAAGACTGTGCACACTAACCAAAGACGAACATCCATTGTATGTAAATGTCAGTGTTTGGCCAGGACCAAGATTAGTTTCATTCTGATTTTCCTGACTGGGAACTCTTACCTGAGTCACTTTGATTGTGCTATCATCACTCAAAATAGGCTTGTTAATTTTGTAGAAAACTGGTGTCAGTGGGTCGTTCATTTTTTAACTAAAAATAAAATAAAATAAGAAATGAAGCGAAAAAGTACACAGCAGATATCTGAATTGGAGAAGCTAGCACAAGCAGAGAAACGAGTTACCGGGCTAATAAATAAGGAGCAACAATCCTACAATGAGTTTGTCCAAGCAGCCACCGAATTTCACAAACCCGGATACACAGAAGCGAAGAAAAACCTCGACACTGTGAAGGAAGCAGTTGATGATATTCAAGAGAGCCACTTGCAAAACACATTGGGTAAAATCCCATCTTCACCAGGACAACCACAGGCTCAGGAACCAGGACAACCGGTGCAGATGAAAGTGACGGATAACTTTTTTGGCCCCGTAGTGGATGATGGAAAATATATTTTTGGAATTAGCGCCTGGCGAAAAAATATTACCGGGGAACCGGCGGATTACAACATTGAAGTGACAAAGGAAAACATTTCAATCAATAAAGGCGCAAAAACTAAAAGAATCCAGTTCACTCAAACTTTACTTGATTACATGACTAAAAATCTAGAGAATACGTCTAAAAAGCAGCTCAAAAATTACAAAGATCTTGTTACCTTTGCTCTCGATAGGGATATAGATATGCTCAAGAACAACGGTGTTTTGAAAATTTTACATGAAAACGGGATTGTCTTGAACAGATTTAAAAAAAATACAAATACTTTAAACAATGGTTTGGTTTGCCGGATCAGGAAGAGGTCATAAGACAACAACCACAACAACAACAGCAACAACAGCAACCGCCACAACAGCAGCAACATTTCACAGAAGAACAAGTACTCAGGCAACTGGAAAATGCAGATCCGACTCAAGTAGCTAAATATAATAATGATCACCCAACAGACTGGCAACACTTAGAACAACACTCTCCAGATCGAATGAACAGAATCAAGCAAAGAGTTTTCACACCTCAACAAAGACAGGCGCCACATGACAGTTCCATCTCTGAAAGTGAGCAGTCTTTTGGATCACCTCCCCAGCAGCCACAAGCCCAACCAACTCCACAACCCCAAGACCAACCACCCAAATCTGGAAAAGGAATAGCTGAAATCTACAAGCGAGTAGCGGTTCTTCTAGGAGCGGCAAAGACCGGAATGAAAGACGAGAATAGAAAAGAATTTGTCAACATCCTGGACAAAATGCTTGAGAGAAAATACATCGATAAGAGGGCGAGAGAGCTTCTGCTTTCGCGGTTCAACAAAAAATAACTTATTTCAAGTAAAAATGCCACTTATTTTCGAAAAAGACATTGACAAATACTATGACAAAGAGGAACTTAATCTTATTAAACGCGGATCTGGACTTTTCCCTGCAGGCCACTATCCAAGAAAAGAGCGCTCCGGGAATGGCCTTGCCGATTTGATCGCTCAGGGGGCTAAGATTTTTAAGGTCATTGGAGAGAACAAAGAGAACATCAAGAACGTTGCCGAAGCGGCTGGCAGTGTAGCCACAGCAGCCAAAAAGATAAAGGATACTGTAACACCTAAACAAGAGATTCAACCTCCACTGGCCCCGCTGGCTCCGCTGGCCCCAAATCCAGACATTGTGGACCCTGCAGTCTATGAGAAGATGAGAGCTAGCATTAAAAAAGGAAGTGGTTTCAAATTTGACTAAAGGGTACTTTCCGAGGGTACAAGAAATGTAAAGGTACAAGACTAGTCCCAAAATGACATACCTAAGTCCCAAAATGACACATCTAAGTCCCAAAATAACACATCTAAGTCCCAAAATGACACATCTAAGTCCCAAAATGACACATCTAAGTCCCAAAATGACACATCTTCTAAATGTTTTATTATTAAAAAAAAATTTTTTTTCATCATAGAAAAAATGGACTTTTCAAAGGACTTCAATCCTCACTGGACGCGTAATCAGATTAAGTTTTCTCATCATGAGTCAATCCCGAGTCACTTCAGATGCATTGTTGTTGGTTCATCAGGTTCAGGTAAAACATTCAGAGTCTTTAACATGCTTCTTAGACCTGGCTTCATCGACTATGACACTCTGCACATCTACTCTCCCACACTGTATCAAGATGAGTATAGAATGCTGATTTCTGGATTGCAAAACAAACTGAACAAAGAGGACATTATTCAATGTTTTAATAACCAAATGAGCCTTCCCAGTAACCCAGAAATTGTAGCTGCCGAATATGCAAAGCACCTCAAAGACAATGAAAAATGGCAGAACATTAAAGTGTTCTCCTATGGAGATCCGCAGGTGGATCCAAAGACCAAACTTCTACCCCATCCAGATGAGCTAGAAAAAGGGAGAAAGCATTTGATCGTCTTTGATGATTGTATGACAGGCCCACAGAAGCAGATAGAAAACTATTTTACAAGAGGGCGACATAACAATTGTAATGTAATTTACATTGCACAGAACTGGTTCGAGCTCCCGAACAAAACAATTTGCGGGAACTGCAATCTGATTCTCCTGTTTCCAACCATTCCACAGGACAGGTTAAAAAGATTTTACAATGAGTTCATTGCGCCTGCCTATTTCATAAATCCAACAAAAAACTCAAACAGAAAGATTTCACAGGAGGAATTCGTTAATCTTTGCTATGACAAGTGGAATCAGCCTTACCAGTTTGAGATTATCAGCAAAGAAAAAAGAACTGTAATTTAAAATTTGCTATTAAAAGATGTCTATTAATTTTGCAGGTGAATCCATTTCTGGCAACAGCGCTCTTACATCAGCTCAAATATCCATCCTTGACAGGCGATATATCAACAGCGACGAAGAGATCCCAGAGATCAAACTGAATAAAAACAGACTGAAAGCCCTACTAGAGCGCTCCATGCACCAGCTACAGATAAACATGGAAGATCTCAGGCTTAAAGTAGCTAGGCAGAAGTTTGAAAGTGATGAGCTTTTTGTGCCGTTGTCAAACGCAACTAATGAACTAAGGTCAGAAATAACTTCGATAGTCTCGCTAATCAACGGCTTGAGATCATCAGTTAATCTTCTGGGAAATTCCACTGATAGACGGATGCGTATTCTTGAAGGAGGAGTTTTCACAAACACAGCTAAAGTAAATAATTTAGAAGAGTTCATGAACCAGTCAACAGTGTTGCATGATAGAATTAAAGAAAACGTCGCAACCAACACAGGTAAAGTGAGGAATTTAGAAGAGTTCATGACTCAGTCAACATCGTTGCATGATAGAATTAAAGAAAGACTTGATGCAATTAAAGTCTATTTAGATTTAATTTTTACCGAATGGCAGAAATCGTTGAGAAGAATCAGTCGTCTTGAGGGAGTACACAATCTTCCTGATATTGATACTGTTGAAGAGGCACCACAGACCACAAGGGAAATAAGTGATCCAACCGACTTGACCACTGACCACGAATTTCGTGAGCCAACCAGTTTGACCACTAACCCAAAATTTCGTGAGCCAACCGGTTTGTTTGAGATCAAGTGTAGAATGGAGCGCATAGACAAATAAATAGGTAGATTCGAAGAGACCTGCTGGCGCCAACTGCAGACGAAACAATCAAACGTAAAACAAATCTAACCACCACCAAAGAGTTGTCAATTTTGGGACTTAGATGTGTCATTTTGGGACTTAGATGTGTCATTTTGGGACTTAGATGTGTTATTTTGGGACTTAGATGTGTCATTTTGGGACTTAGGTATGTCATTTTGGGACTAGTCTTGTACCTTTACATTTCTTGTACCCTCGGAAAGTACCCTTTAGTCAAATTTGAAACCACTTCCTTTTTTAATGCTAGCTCTCATCTTCTCATAGACTGCAGGGTCCACAATGTCTGGATTTGGGGCCAGCGGAGCCAGCGGGGCCAGTGGAGGTTGAATCTCTTGTTTAGGTGTTACAGTATCCTTTATCTTTTTGGCTGCTGTGGCTACACTGCCAGCCGCTTCGGCAACGTTCTTGATGTTCTCTTTGTTCTCTCCAATGACCTTAAAAATCTTAGCCCCCTGAGCGATCAAATCGGCAAGGCCATTCCCGGAGCGCTCTTTTCTTGGATAGTGGCCTGCAGGGAAAAGTCCAGATCCGCGTTTAATAAGATTAAGTTCCTCTTTGTCATAGTATTTGTCAATGTCTTTTTCGAAAATAAGTGGCATTTTTACTTGAAATAAGTTATTTTTTGTTGAACCGCGAAAGCAGAAGCTCTCTCGCCCTCTTATCGATGTATTTTCTCTCAAGCATTTTGTCCAGGATGTTGACAAATTCTTTTCTATTCTCGTCTTTCATTCCGGTCTTTGCCGCTCCTAGAAGAACCGCTACTCGCTTGTAGATTTCAGCTATTCCTTTTCCAGATTTGGGTGGTTGGTCTTGGGGTTGTGGAGTTGGTTGGGCTTGTGGCTGCTGGGGAGGTGATCCAAAAGACTGCTCACTTTCAGAGATGGAACTGTCATGTGGCGCCTGTCTTTGTTGAGGTGTGAAAACTCTTTGCTTGATTCTGTTCATTCGATCTGGAGAGTGTTGTTCTAAGTGTTGCCAGTCTGTTGGGTGATCATTATTATATTTAGCTACTTGAGTCGGATCTGCATTTTCCAGTTGCCTGAGTACTTGTTCTTCTGTGAAATGTTGCTGCTGTTGTGGCGGTTGCTGTTGTTGCTGTTGTTGTTGTGGTTGTTGTCTTATGACCTCTTCCTGATCCGGCAAACCAAACCATTGTTTAAAGTATTTGTATTTTTTTAAATCTGTTCAAGACAATCCCGTTTTCATGTAAAATTTTCAAAACACCGTTGTTCTTGAGCATATCTATATCCCTATCGAGAGCAAAGGTAACAAGATCTTTGTAATTTTTGAGCTGCTTTTTAGACGTATTCTCTAGATTTTTAGTCATGTAATCAAGTAAAGTTTGAGTGAACTGGATTCTTTTAGTTTTTGCGCCTTTATTGATTGAAATGTTTTCCTTTGTCACTTCAATGTTGTAATCCGCCGGTTCCCCGGTAATATTTTTTCGCCAGGCGCTAATTCCAAAAATATATTTTCCATCATCCACTACGGGGCCAAAAAAGTTATCCGTCACTTTCATCTGCACCGGTTGTCCTGGTTCCTGAGCCTGTGGTTGTCCTGGTGAAGATGGGATTTTACCCAATGTGTTTTGCAAGTGGCTCTCTTGAATATCATCAACTGCTTCCTTCACAGTGTCGAGGTTTTTCTTCGCTTCTGTGTATCCGGGTTTGTGAAATTCGGTGGCTGCTTGGACAAACTCATTGTAGGATTGTTGCTCCTTATTTATTAGCCCGGTAACTCGTTTCTCTGCTTGTGCTAGCTTCTCCAATTCAGATATCTGCTGTGTACTTTTTCGCTTCATTTCTTATTTTATTTTATTTTTAGTTAAAAAATGAACGACCCACTGACACCAGTTTTCTACAAAATTAACAAGCCTATTTTGAGTGATGATAGCACAATCAAAGTGACTCAGGTAAGAGTTCCCAGTCAGGAAAATCAGAATGAAACTAATCTTGGTCCTGGCCAAACACTGACATTTACATACAATGGATGTTCGTCTTTGGTTAGTGTGCACAGTCTTAAGAGCGGCTTCCATATGACATTTCAATTCAAGACAAAGGGTGGTGCGGATGCGGCTCGTGCTAACGTTGACAAGCATGATGCGGATGTGGCTCTGATCAGTAACTTTTGGGCGTACATGTTCAAGGAGTTTAGTGTATCGAATGGGAGCACTGAGTTGGAGCGAATCGCCAACTTTGGAATTGTCTATGACGCTCATTGTTTGATCGAGAATCCTGATTTTATTCAGTTGGGAAGTGGTGCGGGTTTTATCGCAGATGAAAAAGAAGGAGACACCAATGACAGTGGCTATAAAAAGAGGAAGAAGAGATACAACTATGCATTGCAAGGTGCTGATGATGCTGCTAAAAACCCGCTGTATCGGTCTGTTGATGTATTTGTACCACTGAGATTCATGAGTGGATTTTGTAGTACATTTAATCGACTGACTAGTAACTTTAGCTACACTTTTAAGATGACTAGAGATGATCGCAGTAGAGTGTTGTGGACTGGGGCGGACCACACAAGGATGGAGGTGAAGCTAACCGGAATCGAGCTGTATTTGGAAGTCATTGAGCCAAAGACTGCACTAAAAGCAGACTATCTTAAGGCAATAGAGAAGGACATTGATGTTGCATACACAGCCTACATGTGTCTAGATGAGCGAAACGAAACTAGAACAAACATCTGCATTAAAGAGGGATCATGCAGCAATCCAAGGTATATCATTATTAATATGAGAAACCCAAATAGCATTATACGCTACATGCATGGTGACGTGCGGTCCATTCAGCATGAAATCAGTGATAATCTTTACCCTGCACTGCCACAAAATGGAGATTTCAGTCAGAACAAGATTAGCAAATTTTATAGCGAGTTGGTCGACTTGGCTGTGAAAGAGAACAATGGAATTGCTATCACTGCTCTTCAATATGGAACTCTATATCCAATGTTTGGCGCTGATGTGTCTGCCAGACAAATGCCTACTGATAACAGCCCTGTGAATATCGTGACTAACATTGAGAGGACTGTCGCAACACCTGTGGACTTGTACATTATCTATGCATTTGAGAGGAAGGTGAAGCTTAACATGATCAACAATTCATCCAGTAAAGTTTAAATATTTTTTTATGTGAAAAAAATGGAAGCGATTGCTGAAAGACTAAATAATATTATTTCGCACTCCAAGGAGAGCATTCCTATTACAATAACTGGGCGAATTAATGACTCAAACGGGATATTTATTCAAAAATTAGAGCAGGCGATTCGCCTGGATCCAGGTGCTAATTACCATGTCTATCTTAACGACTTCACTGGTTGGTCAAACGTTCCCAATGTGACGGCAGCAAATAATAAGTTTTATTACAAATGGAAAGGTGCAGCAGCAGAACCTGTGGTATTCCCTGTGAGCACGCAAAGTGTGGATACCTACAATTACTTTCTAGAAAACGTCTTTACTAAAAGAGGCCATTTTGAGACACCTGATATGAGTAAGCCAGAGAAGAAACTGTTCCCTGTTAAACTAACCTATGATCTCACTGTAATGAGAGTGGTCATGCAAGTTCACAAAGATGCGGAGGTTGAGTTTAAAGATGACACTTGGTATAGGGAATTGGGATTCGTGAAGAAAGTTTATAAGGCAGAATCCACAGCGCGGACTGTCACTCAAGCGACGGGGGCTGTTATCATGGCCCGGGAAAGTGTACGCGGTTTGTTCTTAGCACCCAATATAGCAGACATTGTAAAGGGTTTGAATATTCTAATCAGAACTAATCTCAGTCTTGATTGGGTATTTAAGGGAAAGCGAACGAATATTTTGTACAACATCTCCAACTCTGTAGCTGGAGGACAGATGGTGGTAGAGAAACCAAATCCAGTGAAAAGAGTTGTATTGAGTAATAAGGAGATTCACGAGATTGTGCTACAGTTTGAGACTGAAGATGGGATGGGCGTTGATTTTAATGGGGAAGAGTTTGTATTGACGTTAATCATTGAGAGAATGTGAGAAATCACAATTGCCTAATGATTTCTGCAAAGTTATAGTAGCTGTCATAATCTTTTACATAGGTTACTCCATACTTATGAAACCAATGTCTTTGGAGAGCTAGATTAATATTAGGGACATTGATTTGAACGTCGGGCCAATATTTTCTCATGTATTCGCTGCATTCAAGTTTGCATCGGTACTTACTCTTGTAATTAGGCTCGTGCGCTTTGTAATAAGAACCTGGAGAGACAACTGGAAACATTTTTATTGAGAATTTATTACTTTTTTTCAAAGGGTAAGGACCCTGCGCTGATGATTTAAAGTTTTAGGGATCTGGTTTCATGTTGCGAATTGAATGTGGGGATAAGAATGCAGATTATTTTCTGATTGTTTCGAAGATGCTATGGGTGGATGTCAGTGGATGATGTCTGTGTCAGTGAGCATAACGGGTATCAGTGGACACCTGCTCTGATTCTGTCAGGGATAATATGGATGGATTTAATAGGATTATGTTCGAAGTTTTCGGAGCAAGTGCGGCCCCTCCCCTTTTTCATGATTCTGTCAGGGATAATATGGATGGATTTAGGTGGATTATGGAGGACGTTTTGTGAGCGAGTGCGACCCCCCTTTTTTCTGATTCTGTCAGGGATAATATGGATGGATTTAGGTGGATTATGGAGGATGTTTTGTGAGCGAGTGCGACCCCCCTTTTTTTCTGATTCTGTCAGGGATAATATGGATGGATTTAATGGGATTATGGAGGATGTGAAAAATTTTGTCCCAAAAGCCCCCTCATGCCTTCTACTTAGATGCCCAAACAAAGCAGCTAAGGACACCCAAACAAAACAGCCATAGACACCCAATCAAAGCAGCCAAGGACACCTTATCAAAGCAGCCAAGGACACCTTATCAAAGCAGCCAAGGACACCCAATCAAAGCAGCTAAGGACACCCAATCAAAGCAGCCAAGGACACCCAATCAAATCAAAGCAGCCAAGGACACCCAATCAAAGCAGCCAAGGACACCCAATCAAAGCAGCCATAGACGCCCAATCAAAGCAGCCATAGACACCCAAACAAAGCAGCTAAGGACACCCAATCAAAGCAGCCAGGGACATTTAAAAAAAGCAGTCAAAACACCCAATCAAAGCAGCCATAGACACCCAATCAAAGCAGCCAAGGACACCCAATCAAAGCAGCCATAGACACCCAATCAATGCAGCCAAGGACACCCAATCAAAGCAGCCAAGGACACCCAATCAAAGCAGCCATAGACACCCAATCAATGCAGCCAAGGACACCCAATCAAAGCAGTCATAGACACCCTATCAAAGCAGCCATAGACACCCTATCAAAGCAGTCATAGATGCCCAAACAAAGCAACCCCAAGGATATTCAACCCGACCGCCGCCCCGCCAGGTCGACCAGCACCAGTTGGTGCAAAAGACCATCGCAGCCATCGGCCAGCCCCGAACTGCAGCGCCGCAAAGCTACGAGTGCCTGGCCGTCCTGGACGCCGGACACCCCCAGCCGGAGTGCGACTCCGAGCTGGTGAAATTCTACGACAGCCGAGATCACGGATGCGACTTCAACAAGCTGCCGCTTATTAACCTGCTGGATGCCTGAGCTCAGTGCGGGCTCCCGCTTGCTTAAAGAATTTAACGCAATTTCTTACCTTTGCTTTTATTTTTCTGTGCCACTTTTAATCAGTTCGCTTTCTGTACAGAGTTGTTGTTTCGAATAATGTTTTAATAACACTAATCCGTCTTTGATATTTGATTAACTCATGGAAAGAATTGATAACTTGAGAACACCTGTTTAGTTCGAGAAATGGGCTGTGTGCACCCTTGAGCACTTTAAGCAACTTGTCAAACAACCGGCGAGAGGCATTACTGCCCATTCCGCCCATTCCACCGACTTACGAAGGAGTGTACAGCGTCCCTACGGTAACCTTATTTATCGTTAGGCATGTACACTTCACTGCGCCTTGGAAGGTTGGCCTTCAAGGCCGTTAACTGCACGAGCAGAGCCACTCTGGGGATTCCAATCTAGCCCCAAATTAATGCGACTGCACTTGGAATCGAGCCCGGGCCACTGACACACCAGAGCGTCACTGTAGACCAGTGAGCTGCGCATTTGAGAACGTCTGAAAGATTTTTTGTAAATATACCAAAACCCAAATTAGTTT
Source organism: Macrostomum lignano (assembly GCA_002269645.1). Taxonomy (NCBI): domain Eukaryota; kingdom Metazoa; phylum Platyhelminthes; family Macrostomidae; genus Macrostomum; species Macrostomum lignano. Next base: position 56,114 of record NIVC01003945.1, on the reverse strand, counting down.
TGATTTTCGTTCATAAAAAAATGTTTTGGAATTTTTCTAAACACATTGACGTGTTCTTGCTTCTCTACTTTCAGTAGTATTCAACGAAAGCTGGATTTTATAACCGCAGTGGACCAAAGCAATTTTTGAGGTTTAGTGAGTACGAGCAACACCTAATGTTGCTTCAGTAGATCCCGCTATTCCCTGTCTTGATGCTTCAGTAGATCCCGCTACCCCTGCCTTGATGCTTCATTAGATCCCGCTACCCTCTACTCCCTGCCTTGATGCTTCATTAGATCCCGCTACCCCCTGCCTTGATGCTTCATTAGATCCCGCTACCCCCTGCCCTAATGCTTCAGTAGATCCCGCTACCCCCTGCCTTGATGCTTCAGTTGATTCAGCTAACGTATTATATTATGTATTATCTGGAGTACACACATCATTTAATTAAATCAGAGCTACTCATACGAACTCCTGCCATTAATGCGGTTAACTTAGAAGTTAGACAATCTTACAATATAATTCTCTATTTTTAAACCACATTAAAGCTCACTTTCAGGGAGGTTATTGACATAGATTTTATTTTGCGGGATTCAATCGATCACTTTCCCGGACATATTGCAAGGATTATTGTATGTATCTAAATAAGCGAGCTTCTCTCTTCTCTTCCTTCGTGACTCGAGAAATTTCTTAATGAAATTTTGTCTATGGTAAGAATGCCCCCACACCCCCAGCAGGGGCTTCGCTTCCACACCCCCATCCCCAACTTCAACCATAGACATACAAGTATGGCTCCGGGATTTATGTGAATACATCCAGCAAAATTAAAGTAGTTTAAATCAGACATTCTATGGGTTTGAGGTCGGTATGTGATTAAATCCCGAGAGACGAAGGGATCGAAGCGACGAAGCTATTAATCCAGCTAATCTCATTAAATATTTGAGCACGCTTTCGACCTAAATTAAATAGAAAGTTTGTTTCTAAATTTAGACTGGCACACTCAGCGTTCCATTTATGGCTGCCGACCGCCACACGCATTTGCATTTATTGCTACGCCAGTCTCAAAAAACTATTTTTAGTAACAACAGCAATACAGCTGGGGCTAGGCGCCGCCATCGTACACTTATTCTCAATGTACAGTCTGGGTCGCACACTGCGCGGGAATTCCACTACACGTCTGAGGGTCGGAGCGGCGAGCAACGCCCAGCGCAATAAATAATAGGCTGTGCGAGAAATTTGCTACAATTCTTGGTAACTGCGAGAGCGCGCGATAACGCAAAACTAAACCGACGCTGAGCTGTCCTTCCGAATGCGTATGGTTGGTCTTTACTGCAACCGGAGTCAATTTACAGTAAGGTTCTCAACTGCTCAGCAATGATCTACCACGACTACTGCAGAGACAGCCTGTTTGCGGACGGCCCCCTGCAGCTCCCGGAAGTGGACACCGGAAGGAATGCAACTCAGCGATCTGAGGTTAAACATTAATTAGCGTTGTCTTTCGGCCTGAGTCTGGTCTGATCTGGTCTGATACTTTGAGTCTGGTCTGATCCTTTGAGTCTGGTCTGAACCTTTGAGTCTGGTCTGAACCTTTGAGTCTGGTCTGATCCTTTGAGTCTGGTCTGATCCTTTGAGTCTGGTCTGATCTGGTCTGATACTTTGAGTCTGGTCTGATCCTTTGAGTCTGGTCTGAACCTTTGAGTCTGGTCTGATCCTTTGAGTCTGGTCTGAACCTTTGAGTCTGGTCTGAACCTTTGAGTCTGGTCTGATCCTTTGAGTCTGGTCTGAACCTTTGAGTCTGGTCTGATCTGGTCTGATCCTTTGAGTCTGGTCTGAACCTTTGAGTCTGGTCTGATCCTTTGAGTCTGGTCTGATCCTTTGAGTCTGGTCTGAACCTTTGAGTCTGGTCTGATCCTTTGAGTCTGGTCTGAACCTTTGAGTCTGGTCTGAACCTTTGAGTCTGGTCTGATCCTTTGAGTCTGGTCTGAACCTTTGAGTCTGGTCTGATCTGGTCTGATCCTTTGAGTCTGGTCTGAACCTTTGAGTCTGGTCTGATCCTTTGAGTCTGGTCTGATCCTTTGAGTCTGGTCTGAACCTTTGAGTCTGGTCTGATCCTTTGAGTCTGGTCTGATCCTTTGAGTCTGGTCTGAACCTTTGAGTCTGGTCTGATCCTTTGAGTCTGGTCTGATCCTTTGAGTCTGGTCTGATCTGGTCTGATCCTTTGAGTCTGGTCTGAACCTTTGAGTCTGGTCTGAACCTTTGAGTCTGGTCTGATCCTTTGAGTCTGGTCTGAACCTTTGAGTCTGGTCTGAACCTTTGAGTCTGGCCTGATCCTTTGAGTCTGGTCTGAACCTTTGAGTCTGGCCTGATCCTTTGGGTCTGGTCTGAACCTTTGAGTCTGGTCTGATCTGGTCTGATCCTTTGAGTCTGGTCTGATCCTTCGCGTCTTTTCAGATATCTTGAGTCTGGTCTCATCATTCAAGTTTGTTTTGATACTATGAGTCTTGTCTGATCTAGTTTGCTCTGCTTTGGGTCTATTTCTCTCATTGAGTCAGTCTGGTAAGAACATCCAAGGATCTGCACCGATTGCATGCCACTTTGCCCTTCAGACAGTCGCAGCCAGCTCGCAGGCGTCACTGTCGCTGCCGCCGCTACCGTCGCCACCGCCGCTGGAACTGCAGCCGCAGCCCTGCGCCAGCCTCGACGACTGCTGCTGGCCGGTCTGGGAGTCCCTGCTGGACCTCGACTTCATCCTGGAGCACTCCGCGACCGCGTGCAACTCTGGAATGCATCCTCCACCACCGCCACCGCTGCCGCCACCTTCGCTGCTACCAACTCCGACTTCTCCCGTCTCCTCGCCCCCGCATCTGCGCAGTCCCGGGCGTCAGCGCTGGCGTCGGCGCAGTGAGAAAAGCAGCGGCGAAGCATCCGCTGCGTCTTCGACTTGTTCGACAGCTCGGCACGTCTGCTTCGCGCCGGGCTGCGGCCGGGCCTACGCCAAACTGTCGCACCTGCGGTCGCACGAGAGGACCCACACCGGGGAAAAGCCGTACGCCTGCGCCTGGCCCGGCTGCCGCTGGCGCTTCGCCCGCTCCGACGAGCTGACGAGGCACCGGCGGCGCCACACTGGCGAGCGGCCGTTCCGCTGTGGCATCTGCGGCCGCGGCTTCTCCAGATCCGACCACCTGGCACTGCACGGTCGGAAGCATAGAAATGCGGGGTGAGTTGAGCGCCCTGAACTACCAGCCAATCTACCCTGAACTGCCGATCTATCTGTCCTGAACTTCCGATCTATCTACCCTGAACTGCCAATCAATCTACCCTGAACTGCCAATCAATCTACCCTGAACTGCCAATCAATCTACCCTGAACTGCCAATCCAATCTACCCTGAACTGCCAATCCAATTTAACCTGAACTTCCGATCCAATCTACCCTAAACTGCCAATCTATTTACCCTGAACTGCCAATCTATTTACCCTGAACTGCCAACCAATCTACCCTGAACTCCCAACCAATCTACCCTGAACTGCCACTAAGCCTCAAACTGAACCTCATATCCAGGCCGCAGAGGGTTCTCAGCATGCGCAGCCGAGATGAGCATTCCCAGCAGTCCAGCGAGTCCCTGAACTACCCATATTAGCCTTAACCGGAACTTTCCGGAATTTCTCTGCATTTTAACAAACGAACAAAAACTTCCCGCGCGCGTGCTGAGGTGCCTCTCCCGTGTAATATATTTGAATTTTGTTTTCAAAAGTTTATTTGATACTTTTGGCACCGATTTTTAATCCATCAATTTTGTGCAGAAGTTTTTCGATTCATTTATTGTGCACAACTGCCAACAATAATTGTATGAATGAAGAAATTTTCTGTAAATGCTTTTACACAATTCCGTGTCTTTTCAAGTGCTGTATCTGTGTGTTGCAGTGCATTTCCTTGCCGACTGACTGTTTGCTTTATCACCTGTTAACTGTTAGCTCTTACAGCGCATTCACTGCTGCATGTACCGTGTACATTCCGATTCCGCGTGAACTTTTAATTTTAGCAAATGCTTTTAATATCACACTTGATTATTAGCTCTTCCATCGATAAGCTTTATCGGTTTTCTTGAAATTGCACAACTACAATTACTTCCAAAGTTATTGATGTAGATGGGTATTGGGATAGGTATTGAGATGGGTATTGGGATGGGTATTGGGATGGGTATTGGGATGGGTATTGGGATGGGTATTGGGATGGGTATTGGGATGGGTATTGGGATGGGTATTGGGATGGGTATTGGGATGGGTATTGGGATGGGTATTGGGATGGGTATTGGGATGGGTATTGGGATGGGTATTGGGATGGGTATTAGGATGGGTATTAGGATGGGTATTGGGATGGTTATTGGGATGGGTATTGGGATGGTTATTCGGATGGGTATTGGGATGGGTATTGGGATGGGTATTGAGATGGGTATTGGGATGGGTATTGGGATGGGTATTGGGAGGGGTATTGGGATGGTTATTGGGATGGGTATTGGGATGGTTATTGGGATGGGTATTGGGATGGGTATTGGGATGGGTATTGAGACTAGGGCAGACCTGAAGGGTGGGTTGTGGGATAATAAAGAATATTATAACAGTTCACATTTTAAAGCAGTACTTTAAATAAACAAATAACCGAGAAAGCAAGTCTGTGTTAATTAACGAACATGTATATTAATACAAAAGCAAAGCTTTTTTTCAACTGCAGCCTGCCTTCCAGTTTTGCTTTGAATCAACTCGAGGCTCGAAAGTTGAATTACAACATTTAGAAAGTTTTGACGCGTATGGCTCTGGTCGAAAGTTTATGAACTATCAATTGATAAGATCGTACCTTGAAACTTTGTGGAACTTCTACACCCTCGGTCCTCAGCTGGTGGACACCTGCCCCTCCTCCTCAGTCACAGCTGGTGGACACCTGCCCCTCCTCCTTAGTCCTCAGTTGGTGGACACCTGCCCCTCCTCCTTAGTCCTCAGTTGGTGGACACCTGCCCCTCCTCCTTAGTCCTCAGTTGGTGGACACCTGCCCCTCCTCCTCAGTCACAGCTGGTGGACACCTGCCCCTCCTCCTTAGTCCTCAGTTGGTGGACACCTGCCCTCCTCCTCCTTAGTCCTCAGTTGGTGGACACCTGCCCTCCTCCTCCTTAGTCCTCAGTTGGTGGACACCTGCCCCTCCTCCTTAGTCCTCAGTTGGTGGACACCTGCCCCTCCTCCTCAGTCACAGCTGGTGGACACCTGCCCTCCTCCTCCTTAGTCCTCAGTTGGTGGACACCTGCCCTCCTCCTCCTTAGTCCTCAGTTGGTGGACACCTGCCCCTCCTCCTTAGTCCTCAGTTGGTGGACACCTGCCCCTCCTCCTCAGTCACAGCTGGTGGACACCTGCCCCTCCTCCTTAGTCCTCAGTTGGTGGACACCTGCCCTCCTCCTCCTTAGTCCTCAGTTGGTGGACACCTGCCCTCCTCCTCCTTAGTCCTCAGTTGGTGGACACCTGCCCTCCTCCTCCTTAGTCCTCAGTTGGTGGACACCTGCCCCTCCTCCTCAGTCACAGTTGGTGGACACCTGCCCTCCTCCTCCTTAGTCCTCAGTTGGTGGACACCTGCCCTCCTCCTCCTTAGTCCTCAGTTGGTGGACACCTGCCCTCCTCCTCCTTAGTCCTCAGTTGGTGGACACCTGCCCTCCTCCTCCTTAGTCCTCAGTTGGTGGACACCTGCCCCTCCTCCTTAGTCCTCAGTTGGTGGACACCTGCCCCTCCTCCTCAGTCACAGCTGGTGGACACCTGCCCCTCCTCCTTAGTCCTCAGTTGGTGGACACCTGCCCTCCTCCTCCTTAGTCCTCAGTTGGTGGACACCTGCCCCTCCTCCTTAGTCCTCAGTTGGTGGACACCTGCCCCTCCTCCTCAGTCACAGCTGGTGGACACCTGCCCCTCCTCCTTAGTCCTCAGTTGGTGGACACCTGCCCTCCTCCTCCTTAGTCCTCAGTTGGTGGACACCTGCCCCTCCTCCTTAGTCCTCAGTTGGTGGACACCTGCCCCTCCTCCTTAGTCCTCAGTTGGTGGACACCTGCCCCTCCTCCTCAGTCACAGCTGGTGGACACCTGCCCCTCCTCCTTAGCCCTCAGTTGGTGGACACCTGCCCTCCTCCTCCTTAGTCCTCAGTTGGTGGACACCTGCCCTCCTCCTCCTTAGTCCTCAGTTGGTGGACACCTGCCCTCCTCCTCCTTAGTCCTCAGTTGGTGGACACCTGCCCCTCCTCCTCAGTCACAGTTGGTGGACACCTGCCCCTCCTCCTCAGTCACAGCTGGTGGACACCTGCCCCTCCTCCTTAGTCCTCAGTTGGTGGACACCTGCCCTCCTCCTCCTTAGTCCTCAGTTGGTGGACACCTGCCCCTCCTTCTCAGTCACAGTTGGTGGACACCTGCCCCTCCTCCTCAGTCACAGTTGGTGGACACCTGCCCCTCCTCCTCAGTCACAGTTGGTGGACACCTGCCCCTCCTCAGCCCTCAGCTGGCGGTGCACTGATAAATCATCTGCTGCAACATCAACTGGCACAAATTCAAACGCAAAGTTCAGCTTGAATGTCATCCCGTCCCAGCGGCTACTTCCCTTGCAGCTGCGGACTCATTCCCGACTCCAGCAGCTCGGTGAGGCGAGCCACCTCGCCTTCCAGGTGTCGGCAAGTTGCAACAAGTTGTTTCTGGTTTGCCTGAAGCTGTCGCTGGTAGCCGATCACCTTGGATTTCTCCTCGAGCCACTGGGATCTTTCCATCTGGAAGCTGGCTTCCTGTGGAGCGGTTTTTCGCGGGAGTTTCTTGCGATGACAATTGCTGTGCTGTGGAAAAACAGCTCGTCAGACACCTCGGCTTGCTTTAACGAACCTTCAGAAGAACATCCCTCTCTTCTCCATCCCCCTCCAGCTTCCCCTATTTCTCCCTGTCTCCCCATCACCATTCTATCGCTAGTCTCACCTGCTCTCTGCTTCGCTCTTCCGCAAGCAGCAAAAGTTTCCGAGTTTCTTCAAGTTTCGACTGCGCCGCTTCCACCTCCGCCTCAGCAGCCGCTGTCGCCGCAGTCGTCGACTCGACACTGGCGGAATCCTCGGTCTGGCAGGCTCGCTCAGCCGCCGGAGCCGTGGGCAGCTGCTGGCGAAGTCGATGCACCTCCCGCGTGGCGGCCTCCAGCGACTCGTTGGACGCTGCCAGAGCCGCCTCCAGGCCGCTCGCCCGCTCCGTCTGGGCCGCCAGCTCCGCCTCCAGCCGGCGGTTTCGGCTGCGTCCGGCCCGCAGCTCGCCAGACTGCAGCTGCGCCTGTAGGCGCAGGTCAGCGATGACCTGCTCGCACTGGCGGACGCGCCGGTTGGCCTGCGACAGTCCCGGAGCGAGGCGCGAGTTCAGCGACAGCTCGGCGCGGAGCTGGGCGGCGAGATTTTAGAGGGTTCGGGAGAGAATTCTGCCGCAGAATCTCGTAGAGAAGAAAAACGACGGGTTACTAGACAAATCAGAGAGGCAGTTGGCCCGCTGCCAGACAGAAGGCATGCGGATCTCATCGCCAGGCATGTGCACACTCTGTGCCACAATCTGGGTTTCCCCACAGACAGGAATCGGCATTATTATAGCAACATCGATTTGACGCCAAATTTGATTCCAATAGCAGTTCTGTCGACCCCCGTGCTTCTTGTAGAAACCTCAGTGACAAAGTTTGCATTCAAGTTTGCACTCTCCACGAAGCTACAGGCATTCTGGCGCCCAGATATTTACGCAGAGGCAGCTTTGACAGGCGACTTGGTGCCGAAAGAGAGTTGGCGCCGCGTGGCGTTATCTCGTCAGGCAAATCCTCCAGAGAGCTCTTCGAAGTATAAACAGTTTATTGCCCCCCCCCAGGTTGATAAGCAATAAATTCGTACGAATTGTCCAGAAGTGGCCCAACGCAGTTGCACACTTCTGAATGCCATTTGTGTAAAAAGCTTTGGTCAACCGAAGCACTTTTGCTTCCTGTCACTAGAAATCTTGGAAACTACTCAGAAAATACTAGAGTCTTCTCAGTAACTCACCGACTATGCAACTCGTACACTAAGCATCGCGTTAACTCAAATTCATCTCCACTTAAGAACTCAACCACTCAGTAATTCATCCACTCAGTAACTCATTCACTCATCCACTCAGTAACTCAGTAACTCATTCACTCAGTAACTCATTCACTCATCCACTCAGTAACTCAGTAACTCATTCACTCAGTAACTCATTCACTCAGTAACTCATTCATTCAGTAACTCATTCACTCATCCAGTCAGTAACTCAGTAACTCATTCACTCAGTAACTCATCCACTCAGTAACTCATCCACTCAGTAACTCATTCACTCATCCACTCAGTAACTCAGTAACTCATTCATTCAGTAACTCATTCACTCAGTAACTCATTCACTCAGTAACTCATTCACTCAGTAACTCATTCACTCAGTAACTCATTCATTCAGTAACTCATTCACTCAGTAACTCATTCACTCAGTAACTCATTCATTCAGTAACTCATTCATTCAGTAACTCATTCATTCAGTAACTCATTCATTCAGTAACTCATTCATTCAGTAACTCATTCATTCAGTAACTCATTCATTTAGTAACTCATTCATTCAGTAACTCATTCACTCAGTAACTCACCCGATTCTCCAGCTCCGTTCGCCTCTCCTCAAACACGCGCATCAGGGCGGCCTCATTCTGCTCCATGGTGCGCCTGAGCATCGCCAGTTCGGATTCTCTCTCACGCAGCTGGCGCAGCTGAACGAATTTCTCTCCTCCCTTGATGACGCCGGCGCCGCTGGGAAAGGACGACGTGGCGCAGCAGCAGTCGCTCGAGTAGCCGCAGACCGCTGACGGCTCCTCCTGGCTCAGGCCGCTGTCGCTGCCGCAGGCAACGACCGCATGGCCATTCGGTGCGGCTCTGCCCACAACTGAGGCAGCCGATGCTGTTGAATGCCGGCGAGCGCTGGTGACGGCGGTCGGCGCGGCCAGCTCCGACGTGGAGGCGGCCGGTCGACAAGGAGTCGGCCGGACCACGATGCTGTTAGAGTGAACAGCGCCAGCTGTGGACTGTGCGATCGGGGCATGAGAGTTGGTGTAAAACCTGCATCTGTCCCCTAGCATAGCTCAAGGTCTAACTAGTCTTTGGTCTGGATTCTGGAACGTTCCACACACAAATTTACTCGCGAGATTCATTTCCTACCACTTTCTGTAACTTTCTATGATGTTATTAAAGTTATAATAGTGCTAAATTGTCAAGTAATTCCATGACAATACACATTTTCTGGTAAATTTGATGCCTGGGCCTTTAAGTTATTTTTCGTTTCAAGCTTTGCGGTAAAAGTAATAAAAAATGTCTTCCCAAGCTTAATCTGAAATTTATTCGAATCTGAAACTCCTCCTTTGAATTTAACGAATCTGGGGCTTGGGATGAAGCAGGCTTTTTTGTTTTGTTTTTTTTCGTTTTTTCCTGGATTCAAGAACTGCAGTACATAATTAATTTCACTACAGGCCTGTGACGCCTGTGTCCGATGGAGACTCGTCCCGCCCCCTCTGCTGCGATGCAGTCGTGAATTCCCCTCCGGCGAGCGCAGACTGCGTGACCTTTTCCGCCGCTTCCCCCCAGACCATGGGAACTGCGCGCGGGGGCCACGGCGCCCGAAGCCGCATGCAATCAGAATGGACACGGAAAATGGCGGGCGACAGCCAGGAAAATAATGATGGCGGCGCCCGACTGGTACAGGCAAAGTGCAGGCGGCTGGGGACAAAAAAGCTGTTTTGCTTAGAAAATCCAACGTTAGCCACATTTTTCGATTTATTCCCAGATTGTACGAACGCCGCCTGCTCCTGCAACAAGCCTCGCTCAGGCAATGGCAGATCGCGCCTTCTTCTACAGATGGCTTCGATTCTTCTTACTCGGCTTTGCATTCAACAGACAAAATAGTGTGATCGCGTATTCGTGTGTTTGTAATTTCCTGTTGCCCACATAGCTAGGGACTAGAGTGCATTGGAGGGGAAGTTTTCTTGGTCAAGCTTACAGACAGGCGCAAAGTTCGGGCCCTTTGTCAGGAACTTTATAAGACAACTGAGTTCTTGAAGTGCGCAATCAGTGCGGTTCCAATATCCTTCTCGTAAGTCACCTCATCTTTGGAGCCGTCTCAGGGCTTTGAAAGCTCCTCAATCAGATCAAAGGCTGCGTCTACGCACGTTGCCAAAAGTACAGCCTTGGATTGTCTCCGCTTGCTTGAAGCCAACAAGTAGAACTGCATTCTCTTATAGTACGAGCGTACTTAAGAGACAATTCTGAGTCCGAAACCCAGCAGCGTCATTGGAGTATACCACTTCTTGCTTACCCAGGGTGTTACGTTTGTAGAAGCAGAACATGAAGACGAAGAACCCGGCCGATTGGGATTAAAATGTTTTTTTTTGGCCGCAGCGGCTTGTTGTGCGCTTGCATTCTTTTATACGAGTAAGAAAAGTATAACATCAATGGTAGCACCAACCCTGTTGCAATCCTTTTTTGAGTGAGTGCTTACAAGACGCTTCTACGAGTATTCCTTACTATGTTGAACTTCGTGTTGTTGTTAGTTTTGTTAGTTTGCGTTTGTTTAATACAACTGTAGCAGGACGGAGAACTATTTCTCCGGCCTCGTGGGGACTGAGAGATGGTTCTCAGTCCTGCTACAACAGCAAATTACCATAGAAGTTGTTGTTCCTCGAAAAAAGGATGAGACTGGGAAGGAGTCGAGAAATGCACTTTCTGTAGGTTATCGATTTTTAACACAAAAGAAAGGGTACAGTCGTATTGAGTCCCTAAGAAACAGACTAAATGAGTAAGCTTAGAATTATAGACTATATTGTCAGCAGATCGAATACGCAACAGAGGTGTTAAAAATTTTCCTTAATTTGCAGACTTATGCGGATATCCAGGAGGTAATGCGGTACCTGAGGTTGGCTAAGCGAATGTAACTACAAAACTGTGCAACGGTGCGGGCAGAGTGCAATAGAATCAATGATGATACTGGTTGTATCCTCATCTGCATAGCGGTCATCCTGAGCAGAACCGATTTCCCTATAGAAACGTCTACTAAAATGTATCGGTTGCTGCTGTCAAATGTTTTCACAAATGCGTCGAAAGCATGGGGCAGCAGGCTGGAATTCGTCGCAGGAAACTGCAGCTAAGCAAAGATAGCCTCTCTGGTATCTCTTTTCTCCCATTCATTCTGGGGAGAGACAGGGGAGGCAGGGAGGGTTTGCTAGCCATCACTTTTCCCAGTTCGCTCCATTCTTCCAGTTGCAGACTTGCAGCCGACAAGAGAGTGGGGGGTGGGGTCTGCTGCGAGGATCTCGCTGATGCTGAGTGATGATGAAGCATTTGGAAATCTGCACTTTGTATCGGCGAATGGGACGAATCGTTAGTCCAAACTGATCTTTCAACTGCTGTTCGTTGTGTTGCTTTTTTCAAGAAAAGCTTGAACAGCTCCGCTGACGGCGGGAGGATTGGAAACTGTGGGTGGACCTTCCAGAACCTCAACCGTTGCTGACCAATTTGCTTTGGGGCTCGTATTTTCTAGGGGAAAACCTCGCGTTCAATTAATGTCTGACCATACCTGTACTGATCCAGGTACTATATCTATACTGATCCAGGTACCATATCTATACTGATCCAGGTACCATATCTATACTGATTCAGGTACCATATCTATACTGATCCAGGTACCATATCTATACTGATCCAGGTACCATATCTATACTGATCCAGGTACCATATCTGCACTGATCTAGGCACCATATCTGTATTGATCCAGGCAGCATATCTGTACTGATCCAGGTACCATATCTGCACTGATCTAGGCACCATATCTGTACTAATCCAGGCACCATATCTGCACTGATCTAGGCACCATATACTAATCTAGGCATCATATCTTATCCAGCAGCTTTAGGATTAACCGCTTACGGGCTGCTGCTGCTGCTGCTGCTGCTGCTGCTGCTGCTGCTGCATGAGGCTGAACTGGCCGGCCTCACTCGGCAGCAGATCGGGCGGTTCGGCTTGCATCGAGCGGAACATCACTTGACCAGGTGATGAGTCATCTGTTGACTCCGATCCGATTGGCTGACGGCCCGAAGAGTCGTCGCTGACTGATCCGGTTAGAATCGCGGCGATCGGCTGTCGCCACTGCAGACTCTCCTGACTGCCCCGCCGCCAGTCCTGCGGCTGCAAGTCGCTGCCACCGTTAGACGGTTGAGAAGCGGCGCTCGAAGGTCGGCCCGACCCGCCGCCGCTGCCGCCGCTTGTCCCATACGAGATAGTGATGAAAGCGTTGCGCATCGACCTGGAAATAGTTCCGTGATGCTGCTGCTGGGTTTGCAGTGACTGCTGCTGAGCTGGCTGCTGCTGCTGCTGCTGCTGCTGCTGCGACTGGTCAGGCACGCAGTACACGATCTCCTCCTGTACAGTGCGACCAGCTTGCAGTAGAGTGATCTTCATGGCTACTGTGGGTTATATGTTAGGTTGAGACAAAGATAACCTTATTATTCCCTAGTTTTTATCATTACTTTCTTTGTTCGGTAAAATTTAGCATGTAATCGACCATTCACTCGGGTCATGAACTTTTAAAATGGTAACAAATACAATATGCGCTCGAGTATAAGGCGGATGCAGAAGTTTAATCAAATTAGCCTTTGAAATTGTGCAAGCGTATTATGCTGTTTTAATGTTTTCAAGTGTTTTACATAAAAATAAAAGACTTCCATACGATGACTCACTTTGTTGCAAGTTAGCGTCAGTCAAGTCCAGAAACACTACATAGCGAAACGTCGCTCGAGACCTCTAAAAGAATGGTAGGCTGTTGCCACTGTTACCTGGAACATGTGCAAGAGCCCGGACTTTCGTACTACGGACACAGCAGCGCCGGAGTTTCAGGTGCGAAAATCTTTAAAAGAAGCCAATCGGTCATTGCAGATTTTTGCAATTTTTTTGCGAACTTAGACCACCTTTGGTCTAGATGACTAATCGTATTTTCACCAATCTTTGGCTGCTTATGTACTATCGTACTACCGGCGACTGGCGACGATCCTTGCTAACTAAATCTCAGCCAGGACCGTCGATAAGGTAAACACAACGGCGGCTTAAAAAAGGTCAGCTCTTCAGCGAACCACTTGCTTTTGGCCAGGATTTGATCGTTTGTTACCCCCTGTGTGGGAAGGTGAGGCAATAGTTCTTGGTAAAGAGGGCAAACAAAATTCCGTCAAAATTCGTCTATCTACGAAGTCTATAGACGTGCGCCTCGTCTATTCCCCCAGTGTTAAATGAGCGGTGATAATCAGTAGCGTAACTCTGCTACCATAGAAAAACCAACGAGATGGATAGACATGGATAGCGGAGATAACTCATTATCTCCGGCGGAGATAAGGCGTTATATTCAGGTCGCACATGCCGTGGATTACATACAAAGAATCGCCTGATACGAGGAGATGAGCCATACACAGCCTCTGTCTATGGCTCATCTCTTCGTATCAGGCGATTCTTGTTTATGAAACTCCACAATTTGCATACAGGAACTCCAAATGAAACTCCTCAATTTGCATACAGGAACTCCAAATGAAACTCCTCAATTTGCATACAGGAACTCCAAATGAAACTCCACAATTTGCATACAGGAACTCCAAATGAAACTTCACATTTGCATGCAGGAACTCCAAATGGCCTGAACAGACTTGGCCTATGGATACCGAGAAGCTCACTCATTACGGAAATACGCCGAAAAACTTCTTACCTTCAAAATATATTAAACACGCAGTTTTGAGCTGAAGTTAGCTGCCTTCTTTGTCAGATTTCGCAGGATATCGCTAAGAGGAGTGCGTGGGTTTTAATTCAAAATTTCAGCAGTTGAACATCCGAAACCAACGGCAAACATTGGTCGGTGCCTTGGATTGGCTGGAGATTGTCCTTGACACTCATCCAGCGATCTTGGATACATAGTAAGCTTTCTATCCCATGTAATACTACTTAGTAGTAGTAGTAGTAGTAGTAGTAGTAGTAGTAGTAGTAGTAGTAGTATTAGTAGTAGTAGTAGTAGTAGTAGTATTAGTAGTAGTAGTAGTAGTAGTAGTAGTAGTAGTAGTATTAGTAGTAGTAGTAGTATTAGTAGTAGTAGTAGTATTAGTAGTAGTAGTAGTAGTAGTAGTAGTAGTAGTAGTAGTAGTAGTAGTAGTAGTAGTAGTAGTAGTGGTAGTAGTAGTAGTAGTAGTAGTATTAGCAGAAATAAATGAAGACCGAAAATAGAAGCTGTCATTCGCTTGATTATGAAAGTCATTTTTAGAATCTGAATCTTAGCAAAACCGATGCCTGCAATGTTGCATTCTTACATTTACTTCATTATTTTATCCAATATAGCCGAAAAGAAAAACGCCGCAAATTTCTAACAAATTTCTAAGAAAGCTCCAAATTTGCTTGAACAGACAGAATTCATATTAAACATGAAAACAAATGCGACATTGAATTGGAAAGAAACTGTAGCAATGATCCGAAGCACGCTACTGACAAGTAGCAACTATTGGACTGAAAGGTTCAAAATCAGTTATCATCTGTCTCTTCGTCGTCCAATAGCCAGGGTACGTTGCTGGACCAGAAGATCACAGTCTGCAATTGAGGAGGAAGAAGAGCATCCGTGAGCTGTGAGCTGAGAGCCGCAACCGCTGCATTCCCCGGAGCCAACACGAGCTCACCTCAGACGACGCGTCTCCAACGCCAAGCCGCAGCTTACTGGTGCCGCCTGACGAGCCCCTGGAACCCAGCAACAGGCTGGACAGCCGTACGTGATCCCGGCTGGCCTCCAGCTCGGCCAGAGATCTGGGCGGCCCCGACTTGGCGCTGCTGATTGCATTGGGAAAATTCAAGTGAATGTTGGATTCCCTCCTGAGGAAGGGGTCCTGTAATCCTGATTTTAACACTTATAAAAGGATGAAATCTTCTGACTTTGGGAGGGTGCGGCCCAGCCGGATGATCTCGAAGGTGGTAACCCAGACTGAGTATCTTGAAGGTGGTAACCCAGCCTAAGAATTTGGAAGGAAATGGGAGGATGGCGGTGGCCCAGCCTGAATATTTAGAATGGTGGCCAACCTATCCATGCAGGAAGATCTACAAGAAGGCTAAGAATGTGTGGGATAGAGGCAGTTCAAGCTGGAGTTTTGCTGTAAAAGTTTTATTTTACTGGGCAATCCAGCATCTGCGCATCCATATTGGTCACCTGAGAATGTTAAGCTGAAGTATCTGCATCTTAGAAACACGCAGTGTAAAAAACCCAGAACTTTGACGTACCCGCTTTTAGGAGAAACTCGTCGACACGCGATGCGGTTCAACCGGGCCGGCCTCGGCCGAAACGCAGGCTGACCGCACAGCAGCGGCGTCAGCAGCAGCAGTCGGTGCCGACACGGTCCGGGCTGAACAGCCGACACCAGGCCGGGCTTGGTGCCGCAAGCAAATCGCAGAATCGTTGACAAATTGACTCCGGGGTCATCAGGGCAGGCATCGCCGCCGGAGTCTAAAGTCAGCTCGACGAACGCCAGCCGGTGCCTGCTGTCAACTTCAACGAAGCTGCCCGGCGGTCCCGGGCGCAGAGCGGCGGCGATTTCGTCCGCCACGTCGCCGCCGTCTGGGAAGCCACCGATGTTCCAGACGCCGCTGCTGCCGTCTTGGCTAAGCAGTTGCACCTGGCCGCCGTGCGCGATGCTACACAATTTGTAGACAACGTCTCGGCTGCGCTGCCAAAACTCGCCGGGCACGCTGGCCGTGGTCAGCAGCTGCCAGCAGGTGTCTTCATCGGGCTCTTCAATCGGAGATTCGGGAGACTCGGTGCTCAGCAGCGGCAGCAGCAGCCAGCGAGCGGCTTCTAATGCGGCTTCGTTCACAACGAAGGTGTCGGAGGCCTTTGAGTTGAAATGCCAAGGAGGGGCCAGGCGGTCACACAAAAAGCAGGAACGGCGACTCGTTATTAGCTACAAGTAGTTGCCGGGGCTGTGGGAACTGCCGCAAAACAAGCAGTTAGTCGACCGGCAGAGAGCAAGGAGGCAAGCAGTCAGGCCCCTTTCTACAAGCAGGCAACCCTGACTAAGAAGCAAAGTAGACAAAGAAACCGAATGCTTACATTGAATTTCTCGATTACTTTCGTTGGCACATGGCAGTTGTAAAGTTCGTTTTGGTTAGTTCGCATTGTCGCAATCTCATATTCAGCCGGCGATGGGTCCTGGAATGTTCAACTGTTGGATGCTGCATAAAAAAAACAAATGGATTTGGACGTGAATCTCAACTTACATGATTGAACTCTTGCCAGTTCAGACTATATAGAGCCTGGTTATCAATAAATGTTGCAAGATTTATTGGCAGCCAAGTAACTGTTAGAGAGATCTGGCAGACAAAATACTGAATCCACATGTAGGCAGTGTATATTCCTTTGATTTGCTAGTCTTTGAAAAATTGCTGAAACTTAATTGTAGCAGCATGTATTTAGAGAATATAGGAATATAGCAATGTTTAATAAACTAGTTAGCAAATACCCATCAACTATGCATACCTATAGAGCATTCAACCCACTTTGAGAGAGAATAGTTAGGAAAATATTCATCATAAATCTAGAAAAATCAATCAAGAATGCAACAGTCAATTTTAAACTAAATTTAAATGTAAATTATTTGATGCACAAAAAATGGAGCTAAACAGCATTATATATCACATTATAGTCTTCATTGGTTAAAATTTCTTTGGTTATAACAATTTCATATTCAAAAATAATTAGAAATCAACACATTTTGAAAGTTCTTTATTAATAATAATAATAATAATTCTTTATTAATAGACTAAACTTCCTAATTTACTTTTAAGGACCGCAAAGGACAGACCAAATGCCAAATGGATAGACCATAGAAGTATATGTTTTTAATATACTAAAATATTAGGCTAGTATTTATTAATGCATAAAAATCATTAAAGTCAAAATGCATGGTCTGAAAATGTCTGACGAATATTCTCACAAGTACAATGTTTAAGCCTATTTCTATTTGCATTTAGCTATTAGTATTATGCAAATATGTAAATATTTATTTGTGCACAATTTATAGGCAAAGCGTGAGGCACGAACAGTAAATTCGTACATTTCAATGGCAGAATTAAGAGCAAGTTTTTTTCTGAAATATTCATACACTAAAGGCCTATACGCATACGAACAAAAAACTCCAAGAAACTACACACGTGGTACAGGTTCCCACGAAAAATTCAAAAAGAGAATTTGCAGCAAATTTCTTTTTCTAAACGAAATTCTGAAATTAATAAAATGTTAAAAATACTTAAATGCAAAATAAGTTTAATTTTAACACACAAAAGTAGCAATTTTATGCCTTTCGTTGTTAAAATCGTTAAAGCGTAAACCTATAACTGATTTGTGTTCAATTTCAACTCAGTTATTGGCCTTCGTCATTAAATGTGATTTTTTAACATTTTGAATCGTAATGGAAGACCCGTACTCATTATAGACCTGTATATATATCACACTAGGGCTTTTCAGTTTCTAAACTAAACATGAGCGATAGTAAACCAAAAAACGTTAGAGATCGCTAAAAACGCCACTTTGATGTACGGCGCTTTTGCAACTGTTGTGATTTACATTTCATGATTTTTGTTTTTGAGCCAGTGATTGGGGTTTATATAAAGTTGTTGCACTATTCAACGATTCCGATAAAAACGCAGAGGTTGGCCTAGGTTGTAGGACTTTTTGATTCATCGCGGAACACTGGGATTTGGAAGACACAAAGCTTTTTCTGGTGTCAGCATGCCTAATTAGAGCGTAAGACGTATCCCTCCTGACTCCAAACTGACTCCTGTCCGTTCCCGGGGACTATACCGGTGACTCTCTGTCCTGACTGGTGACGATATATTAGTTCCGGCAGCAACAGCAGCAACACCTATCCAAGGACTACGAAGTGACTTCAGTGGTCCTTGCACCTATCCTATTTCCCGAGGGCCTTTAAGCGGCGGATGGGAGCCAGGGAACCTCTCCCAGACAAACGAACACTCGGTTGATTCGGAACACGAAGCCCTTCGTCAGCCCACCCGGAGTGGCTCTGATCGGGGACTCGTTCCGGCGACACACACACACACAGCAGCAGCAACAGCCTGCCTGCGGCATCAGCAGCCAGCATCAGCAAGGTCGAGCATCTTCGGTCGCACTCAGGCCTGTGCCCTGTTAACCGCAGAATTTACTACTATTATTAAGCTGCTCGCAAGGACCACTAGCAGTCCACTAGCAGTCCGCGAGTGTGAGCGTGAGTAGCAGAGATTTGTTAGCATTGGAAGGGCCGGAAGTATCACAATCCCTGGACATAGGGCCATTCTCGCACTGATCATCTGGAAACTATAGGGTTCATATTCTCTCATACCACTTTTAGTAGTCTGACACGCTGGTATTTTTGTCTGTCCCAGTCACAAGGATCCCATGGTGAGAAGTGCTCTGATGAGTGTAGCAGACTCTCGATAAACACCCAAGCAGAGTCCCATCTTCGGCTATGGCCAGCTCCCTGACTAGCTCGATCAAATGCTCCGGTCATTGGGGGAGGCCCCTGCCTCGTTAGAGTGGGAATGGCGGTGCGCCTGCTCATGACAGGTGGTGGCAGCTTCCATGGTCCCCTTCAGCGGTCCGGAGACCAGTACAGGCACCTCAGCAGCCCTGGGGTCCGTAGAGAGCCTTTTCCCCAGGATCGAACGCTACCTTGAAATTCATTCAGTTTGGGTGGATGCAGATCTATGACCAGGGGCCGGTTGCGGCGCCAACTTCTATCAGTATTTTTCCCATTCCGCGAGTCTCTGAATCCTATTCTACAGGATCCAGGGTGAACACTCTTTACGAGCTAGCATTCGCAGAGATAGCTTGGCTCATAAAATTTAATCTAGAAAACCATAAACAGCAGTAGCTGGGGGCTTAGCATTATCTAAGGCATAAAGTATACTTCCCATTCCATGAATTACTTTGCACAGATTGGCGCCATTAGGCTCTGGAGCTCGGCTCTGGAGCTGTGGTGCTTGCCCGGACTTGAAGATTGGAACAGGTCAAATTTCGCTGATCTATTATAGTGCAGAGAGAAGAGAGACGACATCAAAATGGGGATGCTAACGCGGCCCTGGACCTTAGTCTAACACACCGCATTGATTGACACTTCAAACATCTGGCTAATGGTCATATGCCATTGCCAGCTGCTGAGCCCAAGGCTGAGCCGTGTGCGGCACTAATGGAAAAGCAGTCTGTGAGTAGCTAGGCGGCGAGCAGACCGCAGATGCAGTGTGATCTGCCAGGGACGGCAGTTACCAAGCATGGAGCCACAAGGAATGAATTCTCCCACTTCCTCATGGGTTGCATGGGAAACTGCAGCACCCGGGCTAAGCGAGTCTACAGCCACTTCCTGTCAGCCCAACCCCAGCCCAATGAATACCAAAAGCAGCTAAAAATTTGTCCAGTTTGCTCCGGAATGGTCAAATCCCAGGATGCGAGGAAACAGAGTCAGCAAACAGAGAACAACCTGCAATGCCCGGGTGTTAGTGAAAATTTTCTCCTCACAATACTGATCGTTTCAACCAGATGGTGAAGACTCTATTGAATTTTTAAAATATCAGAGTATGTTTTTACTTGTACGAATATGTTGCCTAGCTAGCCTAGCTGCTCTGCTTGTCTCAAGATTAAGTTTTATAAGACCAAACAGTGCAGCCTCACTCTGATCTCCCGTGTGCAAGCGGTGTTCGCTAATCATTTGCTGCCAATGTCTGGAGTAATCCTGCTGTTTCAAGAAAAAACATGGCGTTTTACGGGTGACTTGAAAATGGCTTCCATATAGGAACTGCCGCTTTTTAGGCAGTGTCCCTTCGTGGATCAGTGCGTCCTCCCCTGCTGCTTTATATTGCATTTTACAAGTCAAATTCACTTTCCGCGGTTTATTTTAACGATTGAATCGCGCTTTTAAGGCCTTGCTAATGCTCAGCAAGACTGCGCAAACAACAGAAAGTGCAGCAGCAGGGGCAGTGCAAGCGGACTTCCCTGCTGTCAATTAGTAGACTGTGTTCGGACCCCACTCCTCCTTGGAGCTGTGTTTATAGACGTGGAATCTCATCTGCCAATAACATGCTATGCATATTGTGTCATAGCAGGAAGTGGCATGCTAAGGACAGATGTAGCCAGACAGACATATTTCTGACAAGCCAAAATGAACCAAATACCCAGAATAAGGCAGATCAGAAAGCAATTTGTTAAGAAAGATAAATGGACTGCCCCCGGGCGGTTTCTCATTTGCGCCAAGTCAAGCAATTATGCCCGCGCTGATTGCGGCATCATGACCATTCCCCCAGCTTCTCATTGGCTTCCTAAATCCTCATCGTCATTGCTCCGCAGACTCAATTGCATGCGAGATAAAGCCTCGCCCGTCAAGATCGAAATCTGCGTCATAATGCTAATCATGAACTGGAAGAATGTTTCCCTACTGGAGAAGGCAGAGGATATCCATAATGCCCAGCCTCCCTGACCAAGTGTCTGGGCAGCTCACAGTGATTCCCAGTTCATGAATTCAGACTACAGAATCACATTAACTCAACAATAGAATAATATTATAATAATGAGTCAGTATAAATGGTGCTAGACTATTCAGTGGCTACGCGATTTGATGCTGAACCAACGGCACCGCAGGAAGCAGCAGAGCATCAACATTCGACCGTCGAAAAGTGACAAATCGAGATTAACACTAAAACCCGGCTGAATCAGCTGACACGGATAGCAGAGACCGCCGCTCTCCGAATTTAAGTGCCAATTTCTGGTGGGCCTAATTGCATAATTTATTTCAACTTGAAATCCGGCTCGCCCCCCGGCCTGCGCAAGATGGAAATATCGTGTTTTCGATTGCGGACTCAAAAGATGGTCCCCGAGCTGCTGGGCTGCGGTCGCTCCGGCTTTCGAAATGGCGTCCAATTTTATTCGGAAAATTTATCACGCAAATGAATCATGAAAATTATACGACTCTGCCACAATATAAGCTGATAAGCTCAACGGAGCATCGTTTTATTGTAGTCTGCATCGCATGAGTGCCTTATTAAGGCAGGGTGCTGCCAAGGCCGCGACAGCGGCAATAAATCTCTACTTGCCATCTCAATAGGTTTGCATTTTACACTGGCAACGCAAGTATAAAAAATTCAAAACGCTCGTACATTCAAAACGCTCGTACATGTAGACAGTCATAGCAGCGTCACAATACCCGCCTTAGGGTTTGTGCACGAATATAGGCCGCTCCGACGTCAGCCAGAATGCAGCATCTGAAACGCAAAGAGCACGCGCCTGTCCTCGCCGGTAGGGTGCCAGCAGCGTCAGCAGCCGCACCTCCTGCACCGGTTGTGGGCAACAAGACTCGGTTACGGATGATGTGGCCTGCCAGCTAGAGTCGCTTGAATTGGCCAGGGCGTCGCAGCGATAGAACGCCGTATTGGTTCACTCGTTAGCAATCTTGAAGGTGGCGGGCAGAAGGCGTCAACTTGCTGTTCGAGCGAATCCGTCAGCCTCAAAGTTTCGGCGTCGCCGCAGAAGAAAGCCGTCCGTGTTGCAAGGCAGAGCAGTTCGCAACGCCCAGTCAAACACCAGAAGGAACAGAAACGGCGCTAACGTATCTCCTTGGAGCACCCAGAGAATATCTCGAAGAAGTTTGACAGGCCGCGGTACCTCTTTTACAGCTTTTGTGTCGCAGTACAACGCCAGATTGCTTCCTCGTTACCTCTATGACCTCAGCATTGAACCCTGCATGTCCTCTAATGCACTTAATTCCGTATTCATCCTTGTTAATTGGTAAAATGGAAAAATATCTTGTGATTTTCCATCCATCAAAGCGCGCAGTCAATTCGCTTCACTTGCCAATTCTGGACTGAATTATTGAATACGCATTTACTGCACTCTTTATCAGAGTCCCTCTTTAGTAGAGATTGAAAATTCAACTAAAAGCATTCAGAGCCACACTACCTTGGCACTCCATTCTCATTATAGAATTTTGCAGCCTAGTTGATCCTGCGAGCACTCAATTTAATCATGCATTGGCGCGCGCGCGCCATGTAGCCGAGGCGCTCTGCCAGCCGTCTATGGCACGCTCGGACTAGAGTACAGCTGACATACATGTATTATTTTCCGAATTACATGTACGTAAATGTGTGTTCTGCCGCCTTTTTGCTAATTCGTTCTATCGTTTGAGCGGCTATCGCTTTGCTTACGCCTCCTTCCACCAGCCTTAGTCGCATGTTCGCCGAAGACTGTCGTGTTGTGTGTCGTGTCGGCAGTTGGCACAGTTGAGAACAGATTTTTGACAACGCTTTCGATAGCTGCATAGCATTTGCATATGCATAGCAGCATCAATGCAAGTTAAGGCAAATTCCGAGTTTTTCAGAAACGAGAAATTCTCGGCGAATCAACTTCAAATGTAACTCGGACCATAGACTAATGAATACAGCGAGCGGAGAAGACGTCTTACACTTTCAACGGAGGAAATTTAGGATTTCAGCGCAGAGTTAGCTATTTTTAATATATTCAGAGAAAGTAACCTAATTTGAGTGAAAGCTTGTAGTAGCAGTCTATCGGATGAAACAGGGCTGCATTTTTGTTATTGCGGCTTCTTGAATAATTTGAGAAGCCCTTTAGAAAAGGCAAAGCAGCTATATTTGCTCCAGCTGGCTCGCTAAAAGCGAAGCAAAATCACGTGACCGGCCAAAAAACCAGTTCCGATTCCCACGCAAAGACGTAGAAGGATCGGACCTGCTCCTGCCGAAAATTCATTCGGGATCACCTCGTGAGTCATCAGCCAGATGACGCGGGGGCAGAGAAGTAGAGTGAAAGCGTGCCCGGCAATTGTACTTATACAGACCTTGGGTTCGATTCCTTGCCTAAGGCTTCCCGAGCGATTGACGCCAATAGTGCCAGCCCCCAAAGCTCACAGTGCGCATGCGTCCCTTCTGTATGAAAGAGTACCTGTGTACGCATCCATATGACTTTGCGTGCCGAGGGTTAAAAATGGGCATGTCTCTGCCTCCTTGCTGGCTGCTGGCTGACTTTTGTCTTATTTCAAAGCCCTCCTGCGACTGCAGTTTGCCAGGTAGATCATAGCGCTGCCCCTGTAGCGTCAAAAGAAGCACGTTCTGCTGCAGCAGGTGCAGGCGCAGTGATAGGTGCGCCCTTGTGTTGGCCTCGTGGTCTGGGCATTGAGCTGTCTAATACTCGTTGGAGTCAAATTTGTATCTACAGAGGCACGGTCTCAATAGCTTTAAAATATTGCATATTTTTCTGTGTTTTCAACATTCAAGATTCTTGATTTGTGGACTTGTGATTTACTGCGGACAAAATATCCAAAAATGTCGTTACAATAAAACTGCTCCAGAAGTCACGGATTACGTGCTTCGGAGAGTCCCAGCCCGCCTCTCAGCTGCACGATCATTAATTTCAGGCTCTGGCTGTCAGGCAAAAACAAGACGGGAAGATAAAGTTCCTCAAGTTCATCGGAGGAAAGTTTACAAACAGACCGCTCGAGTGGAAAAATTGCTACAGCGACACGCAAGCTGACACTACAGTAAGACACAAGGTAATCAGCAGAAAAAATATGCGTGCAAAAACCCCCAATTGGAGGTCCAACCTTCGGTACAGAAGCCAGCGGTTGACCGGAGAAGCATTTCCTTAACTGTTATGCTGTTAACCGACATGCATATCTCCGGGCAGGTCGGAAAAGGTTTTTTGAATTCACATTGATGCTAGTGCTCTTGCCGTGGACCTAACCTAGTCATAAATTACTAGGTTTTCAGTTGAGCTGACCAAATTTTGCCAGTGCATTCGAATAACAAAAAATGCGCGGTCCATTCATCATTGCGGCATGATTTAGCCGGCCTAAATTGTTATTTTTCTCCGCTCGGGTGACAAAACAAAGGAGCAATAGCTCTAAGAAGATTTTTTTCTTTTATTGACAGCCTATGGGAAATTTGCCGCGCACAACTATGAATGAGTTCAAAGCGTTACTAGGGGACGCCTGTAGGAAAGGTGAATATGCAAATTGCAGAAACGGATAGGCAGAGGGACTTGACATTATTAGGGGCGGAGCATCGGCTGCTGCTTCAACTCGAGCTGACAGTCACGAGGTGCCTGCCGCTGCCTCCCTCTATCCCTGCTCTCCTCCTACGCAGCAGCCACCTCTCCGCCCCCGCAGAACGTCAAAGCCCCTCATCTAATCCGTTCCCTGCAGACGCCCTCGCAACTGACAATTTTCCTTTCGCCCCTGCTAACCGCCGAGAACGGCGTCCATTCGCTGGATGGTTTAGACGCCGTCCCTCCTTTGCCTGAGGAGAGCCAGTGGCAATCGAGCTGGCCCGGGCTTGGGGTTGGCGAAGCTGCTGCAGGGACGGAGAGGTGAGCGATTACAGTTGAGTTCCGGCGGGGGGGGAGGCCAAACTGTTTAAAACGCGCTTTTTTCGTTCAAAAATTCAGACAAACCCTCTCGGCAAACGCTTTTCGAGAGAGACAGCGACAGATATAATAGTCCCTTATTGCTCTCACTGCAGGTAACTAAGGCAAAAAAAGCTTCGCATGAGCAATTCGAGCGCGAATGGGAGCCTGCCGTGGCAAATTCGAGTGTTCGGCATGGCCTACTATCCCACTCTGATGCTGATAGGCTGCCTGTCCAACATAATGGTCATTGTTGTGATGCGGCGAACTCGAAGCATGTCCAAGTCCCGCGATGTCTTCACCCTGCTGGCGGTGGCCGACACCTGCGTGCTGCTGGTGAACCCCATCCGCTACTTCATCATGCTGGCCACCCAGTCGAAGCGGGACATCAGGCTTGAGAGCGATTTTCTCTGCGTTGTGCACACCTTCCTCACCTACTTCCTCAAGGAGGCGGCTACTTGGATACTCGTGCTGATGACTCTTGAACGGTTCTTGTTCGCCAAATGGCCGCACAAGTCCAGTCTGTACTACCGCCGAAGACTCAAGCTGGCGGTGTGGTCCTGCTCAATGCTGATCCTGCTCGCCAAGAACGTGGTCATCATATTCAAGCTGAGCGTTATTCGCTACAACGACGGTATCAGAGTGGACAGGTGCGACAGCAACGATAAGAAATTCCGCCTCGCGTTCTTCATCACGACGCTGAGCTTGTACAGCCTGCTGCCCTTCCTGCTGCTGACCGTCTTCAACGTGACACTCATCCGCATCATCGCCAGAGCCAACCGGCGCCGGCAGCAGATGTCGATATCCAGCGGATGCCACCATCAAGCTCAGAACCTGCAGCAGCGCAGGTCGCTCTGCCACAAAAGCAGCAGCGCTTCAACGCGACCTTCAGCCGCGACCACCACGGGCACGCACGTGAATCGCCTCCTGGTGCCCGTGTGCATCATACACATCCTGCTCACCATGCCGCAGTGCGTCTTTGAGATTCTTGAGGCAACGTACAGTTGGAAATCCAACATGCGCGAACAGGCCTACACAGCCGGCCTGCTGTTCGTAATGCTCGCCTCGCTAAACAACGGCATCAACGGGTTCGTGTACTTTTTCAGCTCGGAGAATTTTCGCAAGAATTTCTGCCAGATCTTTCAGCGCGGCGTGGACTCGGGCGGCAGCGGCGGGGCCGCCTTCTGCCGATCCACCGGACGGACACTGCATCGGCCCAGCGCCCCGCTGCAGCAACGGCCGCCTCTGCAGCCGGCTCAGACGAAGCCGCTGCCCCCTTCGCTGCAGTCAGATTTTAAAGCTGCAATTGTTGAAGTCTTGGAGCAGTGACCGTTTGGATCCTGCCGACACTGAACTGATGATCAGTGCAAACTGAAGTGTCGCTGTTGTAGCTATCCTTTGCAAAATATAGTCATGCGAGCTCGGTGTCTTCTGTCTGATATGCATGGTAACCAATGTTGTGTAGAATTTGCTATATAATGCAAGTAGGCTGGTGGAACTATTTGTTTTGCGCAGACTGCAAATATACTTTGCGCACAATCTCATTCTACTGCACAGTCTGCGGACCAACAGATGCAGTATATACTCGGAAATATAACTTATCAGCACTTGCCCTACGGCGACGCAGAAAATTGCTTTACTTCATATTTGCTTCCCGGTTCTTATTCTCTTTCATTTCTGCTCATTTGTGTGCCGCGTGTCTGAGCTGAGCAGGGCATGGCTTGGTAATAAGGATCTCTCCGTAGGAAACTGGCGTTGGCTCCTAATGCATTCAATTAGTACGCTATAGAGGTATCACAGCGGAGTCTGCTGGATAAACAGACAGGAGCAGTGGAATCCTGGTCCCGGGCGGCACTACAAAGGCCTAATTACGAGTCTGTGCAGCAGCTGGTAGGGATCTCAGAAACCTATCCTAGACTCGCTGAATAGTGCTAAGAGAGTTCACTGTAATAAAGTTAGCGGAGTTAGACAAAGGGATAAAAGAATCTCACAGCTTGGGAAGCAGTCTGGCCTGCAGCATGTGAGTAATAAAATAGCTAAAATTGATTTCGATTCAGCTAATATAAGTACTTTCCTGCGGCTGCTCCACCTGACCCGAATAACTTTTCTTGGCTTGAAAAAGTCGCCAGTCCTGGTTCGAATTAGTCCCTGGTTACCGCCTCAAATTCCTAGCGGTGTCATTTTGGGGTTTGTGCACATGTTTCTCTAATAGAGAACAGGCTGCTGAGGCCTCAGGAGGTTCGGGCCCGCAATGACTGCTTGTCTACCGAAGACTTGCGCACCAACACGGGTCAGTATGCTCAGTAAAGCTCCAATTATCTCCCACCGCACGCGGGGACCTTCGGTTCAGCCAAGCGTTTGTTCCTGTCACCTTGAAATCATCCCAAATAATTGAGTAGTGAGTAGTGAGAGTAGTGAATGTTGCATCGTCCTAGGGCTTAGTGACCCTCTTGGCCAAGGAGAGCAACAGCAATCAGTCAGCACTGGGGGTAAGTTTTATCCAGTTGATTTATTTGTACTCCAGCTACGGTGCTCTCTTTGATCTTTTGACTTTCAACAAAAAGCGAGGGCTGTCAACCACTCATTGCAATTAGCCAAGCTAATGATGAACAATCTTTTCTCATTACCGCCATTGTTCTGGCTGATGAGATTACAGGGTGCCTGTTCTGCTGCCTAATTATTAAGTTCGTTCAGATTTCATTCATGCGGTCAATCTGTCATCGCATCTCCTTTTATGATTATAAATTATCCGCCTACTTAATAGCTGTTTTTCAATGCCTTGTTTTTCCTGCTCACCTTTCTTCAGTTGTTCGGCAGTCTTTCCAAATCATTTCTCATAATTGCATTCCGAGTGTCAGTCAATTTTCAAGTTCGTTAAGTGCAATTTTAGGTCTAAAAACATTAAAACGAAGTATTTAATTTAGAAATTGAACGTCTGGATGATAAATAAAGAGCGCACGGGCCAGATGACTGCTGCAGAACCCTGATCAGCCTATGCTCAAGTCTCAGGCAGAAGATTAGTCCGCAGCCTCAGAGTGCTCAGCGCTATCAAATTGAGATGCTGCGAGCTTCCGTGCCCCCTGAGCTGTTTTGACTTTTCCTTTGTGCTGCATTTGAGATCCCAGACAGATTTTTATCGCATCCGCAGGGGACGCCAGCGCACCCATTGAGCAAAATATTGGAGTCTATAAAATTTCAGCCGTAAAGTAGCCTCAGGCAAAATCCTAAAATAGAACTCTGCTGCGAGAAGTACTCTGTTTGGGGCCACATTTTGCGCATTTCCGTATACCACGGATCGGGCAGTTCTGCAGCGGAACCTGCAGGTGTTTAAATTGGTCATGTTGCAGCTCCATCAGCAATAAGAGCTCTGAGGCTGGGAAGCTTCTGCAAGAATCGGTGGCTGCGACTGCTGATAGACAGGAGATGGGTAGCGGGATGCAGCACAGATGGAATTTGCTGAGACATCGTCTCATATTTGGGCAAAACAAGCATACAAGCGAGACAAGACACGGAGACTGAGCCATTTTGAGCTTTTACGGAAACATCGATTTTCAGGCATAGGAGAGGCGTGCAGAAAATCTCTTCTGGCATGCGGCCTGGCCAAAGGAGAGCTGCTGGAAACGAGAGGGCTGTTAGGCACAGAATCCCATTGATTGAGGCAATCGTTTGACGAGACACTGAAGCGATTGTCTGACATTGGCTTTTGCTCCCGTGTTCAACTCGACTATTCGAGTTTCAGAGGCCCGTCTGTCTAAGAGGCCGTAGGAGATTCGGACTTCAGATTGGCGTGGACTTTGTCTCTCTTAGCCAATTGATCAGTCTCTTGGGGACTGCTCTGATATCGATTCCGTTTTATCTCATTGCCTGTCCTTGATATTCTTGTGCTGCTCGGGTATATCTCCCTCTTGTCCTGTTTCCTGTCTGTGTCTTGTCCTGTCCACTGTGTCTTGTCCTGTCCACTGTGTCTTGTCCTGTTTCCTGTCTGTGTCTTGTCCTGTTTCCTGTCTGTGTCTTGTCCTGTCCACTGTGTCTTGTCCCGTTTCCTGTCTGTGTCTTGTCCTGTCCACTGTGTCTTGTCCTGTTTCCTGTCTGTGTCTTGTCCTGTCCACTGTGTCTTGTCCTGTCCACTGTGTCTTGTCCTGTTTCCTGTCTGTGTCTTGTCCTGTCCACTGTGTCTTGTCCTTTTTCCTGTCTGTGTCTTTTCCTGTTTCCTGTCTGTGTCTTGTCCTGTCCACTGTGTCTTGTCCTGTCCACTGTGTCTTGTCCTGTCCACTGTGTCTTGTCCTGCCCACTGTGTCTTGTCCTGTTTCCTGTCTGTGTCTTGTCCTGTCCACTGTGTCTTGTCCTGTCCACTGTGTCTTATCCTGTTTCCTGTCTGTGTCTTGTCCTGTCCACTGTGTCTTGTCCTGTCCACTGTGTCTTGTCCTGTCCACTGTGTCTTGTCCTGTCCACTGTGTCTTGTCCTGTCCACTGTGTCTTGTCCTGTCCACTGTGTCTTGTCCTGTCCACTGTGTCTTGTCCTGTCCACTGTGTCTTGTCCTGTCCACTGTGTCTTGTCCTGTCCACTGTGTCTTGTCCTGTCCACTGTGTCTTGTCCTGTCCATTGTGTCTTGTCCTGTCCACTGTGTCTTGTCCTGTCCACTGTATCTTGTCCTGTCCACTGTATCTTGTCCTGTCCACTGTATCATGTCCTGTCCACTGTATCCTGTCCTGTCCACTGTCCTGTACACTGTCTGTGCATTTTTCTGTCCACTGTCCATCTTGTCTTATCCCCTGGCCTTTTCTTGTCCTATCCGTTGTCAATGTACTGTCAAATTCACACTTTTTTTCGAACAGAAACATTAGTCTACCACAGAGAAGCGCTGTACGAAGATTCTGTCCGTATATACATGTATTTTACAATACATGTGCGGTGCCCTATATTATAGGGACAGCGGGATTCTTTCAGGCACTTCAAACAGGAAAAGCGGATTAAGCTATTTAATTTCCTCAGATTGAAAAAATACACACGGTATTTGGGAGACAGCTCGAGCGCCATGCTTTTGAATGCTGGGAGCGCAGCGAGATGGGAATTTTGTCCCGCCAGCAGATATGGGAATCAGAACAGCGCAGCAATATGACACCTTAAAAACAGGGAGGAGAAGAAAGAGCTTGAACTCATCTGTTGTCTATCCTTGTAATCTAATAAGACTTTCATCAATCCAAAGTAAATGACTGAAAAAATATTATTAAACTCTGACAAGTGTTTTCTACAATATAATGTCTTATTTAGGAAGATCCAAAAGCAGGA
This sequence comes from Macrostomum lignano, assembly GCA_002269645.1. Taxonomy (NCBI): domain Eukaryota; kingdom Metazoa; phylum Platyhelminthes; family Macrostomidae; genus Macrostomum; species Macrostomum lignano. Next base: position 26,326 of record NIVC01003945.1, on the reverse strand, counting down.
AGGAAAAAAGCAGTCGCAGCCGCGCCCCATCCTTGATTAAATCAGCAATGCGCAGACATCCTTTTCGGTTGGAGATTTACTTGGCAACGCGTGGCAACTGACTGTAGCTGGGCGGCTTCTGGTCCGTTGGATCCACCGGGCCCGACTGGTGCAGCACCATGATGGGGTTGCCGGACACGTCTCTGTAGGTTTTGGAAGCGTGCTGAATTGAGATATTTGGTTTTAGAGTGAGGTGGCTGCCTGGAAAAAGAGTGAGGTGGATGCAGAGCGGCGGAGGGTTGAAGGGATGGCTGTGGAGTGAGGTGGCTGCCTGGAAAAAAAGTGAGGTGGCTGCCTGGAGAAAAAGTGAGGTGGATGCAGAGCGGCGGAGGGTTGAAGGGATGGCTGTGGAGTGAGGTGGCTGCCTGGAGAAAAAGTGAGGTGGATGCAGAGCGGCGGAGGGTTGAAGGGATGGCTGTGGAGTGAGTTGGCTGCCTGGAGAAAGAGGGAGGTGAGGGCAGAGCGGCAGAGATCGGAATGAATGTGGAGTGAGGTGGCTACTTGGTGAGGGAAAGATTTAGAATTTTAGTGCTTTGAGGTGGATAAGGAGCGGCTTTGCTGAGAGACACTAAAATAATCTGAGATTTGCCAGAATGCTGTCTGGGCCATATTAATAGGCTTTTACCTATTAATAGGCACAGGGAAAAGCATACAAATCTCGCTTTTGTGTCAAATGACATTGATGAATGATGAACTAAAATTTAGAGAAGAAAATGACTCAAATGGACAAGAGTTTTGTCTTGTCAATGGTGTGTTATAATTACAATCCTTGTCTATCTGGGCTGGGTTAATTCCGTAGGATTAAGGCAGAACGGAATGCAATTCCCAGACAATGCAGATTCACGTGATTTGATTTTTTATTCAAGTCTCATCTACGTGGCGTGTCGGGACGGCTCTCTAAAGTGCAACAGGTAGACATAAAAGATCGAAAGATCGCAGCGCAGTGTGGCTAACACTAAAGTTTTGCTGAGGGATCAGGAATCCAGCTGAAGAAATAGCAAGCAGACAAACAGGATAATTGATGGTAAGCAACACTCGAGAGAAGTCAGACTCACTGACTGACTGACTGACTCACCTGTCGTCAAAGTAAAACTCGGAGTAATTGATGCGCGAGCTGGAAACGTAAGGGTTGGGTGGGATGGACTGATGAATCGATTTAAGCAAGCGGCATGACCAGAGTCTGGCCAAAGCTTGGGTAACACAGTGGGGGGGGGGAGTCTGAGGGGAGTCCCAAGACTATCGACTCGCCTTGTGTGGGTGGCTCCAAGAGGCTGCAAGAAGTTTCAAGTTTCCACGACAGTGCCATCCTCAAAGAAATCGATTTTTTTTTGCATAATAAAGTCCTAACCATTCTTCATAGATAGTCGTTATCAACTTCAAGTGAAAAATTGAGGTCTTATTGGGACAAGGACCAGTTAATGAGGCTAGCAGGTGATGGAAGAATTTGCACCTGTGTCGATTCGAAGCCAGCCTCCCTTTGGTGCTGCGCTGCGTCGTTGCTCCACCGTCCTTGGCGTCGCCGCTGCCACCGTCGGCTCCCACGGTGTCGCCGCCGCCTCCACCAACGTGGCCTGGAGCCACTGTGCCGCCACTTCCTGGACGTCGCTTCCAGAAGCAGAGTATGGCCACGAGAGCAGCGGCCAGCAAGAGCGCCATTAGGGCGCACAGGGCGATAAGTACCGTCTGCAGGGTCGAGTTGGCCGTTGAAGAACCGCCCGATGGCGTCATCGAAGTCGTTGTAGGGGACGCTGTAGATGATGACGTCAGCGATGACAGTATGGTCGCGTTCGACGGTGCGGCTATCGTTGAAGGTGTTGCCGTTGTGGGGAGCAGGGTCAGGGTGGACTGGTTGAAGCGGATCGAACGACCGCTGACGTCAAATATTGTTGTTTCCGTCTGGCAATGAGAGGGGCGTGCAGCTAAAGATGCAGACACTCAGACATGCCCACACACAAATCAGATAGATCGTACTAGGCAGGCAGACAGATCGCCACTATGATGGGCACTTAAGACAGAATAAATCAACGGACCTCTAAAATGACGTGCGTCTCGTTAATCTGCCGAGACGACACCACCGAAGTGGACGCATTCCACACCGCAGCCGACGTCGAAGCCAATGTTGTCGCTGTCGACAAAGTCGACGAAGAAGTAGTAGTCGTCGGAGAATTCGTTGTAGGCATTGGTGTTGTTGTCGTTGTCGTTGTCGTTGTCGTTGTCGTTGTCGTTGTCGTTGCTGGCGTGGTGCTAGCGGTTGATGTGGACGTCTCGACAGTTAGAGTTACCGTCACGGCAACAGCGGATCTCTGTCGAAGTGCAGTCGGAATAGCCTGATCCTCGGCGACGGCCATAAACACAATGGCTGCGTAGGCGGACAGGTCGGTCAGGAGGCCGGACACTGTCAGTGAGCCGTTGCCTGAGTCTAGGCTGAAGTAGGCCAGGGCTCCCGCCGGTGAAGCGAACGCCAAGCTGTAAGCTATGGCAGCGTTTGAGCCAGTGTCCTGATCGGTTGCGGACACCTGTCCGACAGCGGTACCGACGCCTGCTGCAGTTGATATCGAGAAGGCGTACGTCGCCTGGGCAAAGGCAGGCGCGTTGTCGTTGGCGTCTGTCAGGTTCACCGTCAGCGGGGAAGGCGGCGAAGTGAAGCGTTCAGCCGACTGCGACTCCTCCGCCCAGACCTGCGGTTTTGTAAAATGTGCAGCTTTAGTCTAACGAAAAACTTCAATCTGCAAAAATGACGCAACATTTATGTTGCCACTTAAGAGACTTATTTGCAACCGATAAATCTCCTCATGCACTGCTTTCTGACCGTGCAATTTTTATCCAACAAACTCATCGTCTAGATCCACCACAGAGTGTTCCAACCAGCAAAACAGGCTGCAAAGCGGTTTCCCATTGGTCTAGATTCCAGGTGAGGCCAGCTTTTGCATGCCAGTTTGAGGACCAAGACTTCAAGGTCACAAGACCAATGGCTAAAGGCTCATTCACACTGCCATCAAATGAGCCATCAAATCATACGACCAACGTACAAAGGAATCAAATTGGATGTACAAGTTGTGAGATCACACACAATCTGCTGGCCTCATTTGATGGCGGTGTGAACGTGCCTTAACCTCTTCAGGGCTAGGCCCAAAATGTTTCGTCTCCGTTCCAGTTGGATGGTAAGCAGTGCTTACTATAGACTATTGGCTCAGAACTTGACCACAGATATTTTCTATCTGCGTTCCGGTCGGCATGGTAAGCAGTGCAAACCATAGACTATTGACTCAGAACTTGACCACAGATATTTTCTATCTGCGTTCCGGTCGGCATGGTAAGCAGTGCAAACCATAGACTATTGGCTCAGAACTTGACCACAGATATTTTCTATCTCCGTTCCGGTCGGCATGGTAAGCAGTGCAAACCATAGACTATTGGCTCAGAACTTGACCACAGATATTTTCTATCTCCGTTCCGGTCGGCATGGTAAGCAGTGCAAACCATAGACTGTTGGCTCAGAACTTGACCACAGATATTTTCTATCTGCGTTCCGGTCGGCATGGTAAGCAGTGCAAACCATAGACTATTGGCTCAGAACTTGACCACAGATATTTTCTATCTGCGTTCCGGTCGGCATGGTAAGCAGTGCAAACCATAGACTATTGGCTCAGAACTTGACCACAGATATTTTCTATCTGCGTTCCGGTCGGCATGGTAAGCAGTGCAAACCATAGACTATTGGCTCAGAACTTGACCACAGATATTTTCTATCTGCGTTCCGGTCGGCATGGTAAGCAGTGCAAACCATAGACTATTGGCTCAGAACTTGACCACAGATAGTTTCTATCTCCGTTCCGGTCGGCATGGTAAGCAGTGCAAACCATAGACTATTGGCTCAGAACTTGACCACAGATATTTTCTATCTGCGTTCCGGTCGGCATGGTAAGCAGTGCAAACCATAGACTATTGGCTCAGAACTTGACCACAGATATTTTCTATCTCCGTTCCGGTCGGCATGGTAAGCAGTGCAAACCATAGAGGTTCTGAAAGACTTAGCGTGCACAAAAACACTGGCAGAATAGAAGGCTGATTCCAAAGCTTTAGATGGGCAATGGCCTCTGATACACAAAATAGGCCTCTGTTTCTCTATCAATCTGTCAATCAAGAGCAACATCGCATGAGTAGCCAACAGTTAAATTGAGGTCGTCTTATGATTTGCCACAACATTAGGTTATCAGTTTAAATAATTTCCAAAACAATCTGGTATTTTGTTTCTTAGCTCTCCCAGATGGGGCTTTTACTGTCGCCGGTTTGAGTTTGCCCTGGTTTATGGGAATTTCAACTTGTCCCCGAATAACCTTCATGAGAAACTCCAAGAGACGGCTTCCGACTGCTGCTCCTTGATTCTTGAAGAGGCTGTTGTCCTTTTCGTGAATGCTAGCGACTACTGGTTGTCAGTTCTGAGACTAACATTGGCAAATGCTGCTGCATGATTTTGAGAAGGCACCTGGCGCATCCCTTCTTTTGTTGCAACTCAAAATATCCCATTCATTGGACTACTCTCGTACCCAGCCAAAGCGTTTAACAGCCAGCAGAGATCACCTTAGATAGCAACTCGGTATTCGCTAATTCTAATTGTCCCCGGTGAAAAAGAGAAGTGTAAAGATGAGTGTCTTCTGGCTGGACTCTGACCGGGTTGTTCGGTTGCTTCTGCCTGTGTGTCATCAATGATGTATGATGTTTGTGCCAGGCTATCAGTACAGCTCCACAGCTACTTTTCAGTGCAATCAGGCGAACGGGATGGTTAGCATGATTTTCCTGCATCCAAGCAATTAAGTTGCAGTCAAGACTGTTGAGATATTCAGCGACTTCTTTTCTACGTTTGCACTGATTCCAAGGAAATTCTTGCAAGCCAGCCACAACTAACACAGGCCTGTGATTTGCAGAGCCTTGTAGCCTTGCAGCTAAAGTCAAACACATATTTGAGCTTCAACTCAGCTCAAAACTTGTTGTCACCCAAGCTGATATTCAGGACCTTCAACAGGCCATGTTAAAGAATTTCGGTAAACGAGACATGCCATCAAGGCAGCTGGAAGGTAGCGGGCTCCTGCTGGCTGACCGAGTTTCTGCTGACTCAGGCGATCCTCTGAAATTCACGATCTCAGTTAACCAATTCATTAGGAAAAGAGGGTGGCCCGGCGTGCTGGAAATACCCCGAGGGAGGGGGGTTGCCTTCATAAACGCGAAACTTCACAACTGTAGCGGACACATGTACTTTTGACAGAGCCAGCCACTGCTGCTCAAACTGTCTATGGCCCAAATAAACTCGAGCCGTAAAAGGCCCAGCCGCAGCACTTTATTAAAAGACAAGCGGTCTTCATCTCGCCGCACGCGAGCCGCTTCAGTGGTGAGCCCGACTATACTCAGCCGTAGCTGAGTATTTCAAGCTTTTCGCCCGCTGCCTCGTCACAGTTTCGCCCACCAGGTTTTCCGAGTCCAGCCAAAGCCATCGGCCACCTCGATCCCTGCATCCGGCTCAGCGCTTCTGACTGGAGCCGCATCAAAGTGACCATGACTGATTCCTGGTCACTGCGGTTATGCAGTAGGTGAGCAGTGCACTCCGGGTAAGGGGCTCTCGCCTGCCAAAGTTTGCTTGCAACGCCCCACCTGACGCTGCGACGTCGATGCGGCTCACCTCGGCAACGCCTTGTCCCAGCAGCACAGGCGGACACGTCGGACGAAGCATCGGTGGACTTTTCTGCGCTGCAGGCCCCACCACGCTACCGACGGATCACCACAATGGCATACGTACCAGCAGCATCATCATCAGCACAACCATCCACTGCTGCCGCTGCCCTCGGCCTCGAGGATGCTGGTGCCTATGACGTCAACTGGCCCACAACGCCACCGGCCCGCAGCTCGATCCATCAGCAGCAAAGTGCTCACACTTTTGGACAGTCCCTGAACACCCGCCATCGAGCCAGCCTCTGCACGCTTTCGATTTCTGTGCTACTAACAGTTTCATGTTACCAATTTAGACGCCCCAACCCGGTCATCCACTGCCAGTGACCCTTTTCTAACCCAGTCGTTTTCATTGCGTTAGTGGCAAAGTAATCGCAGCCGACCCAGCCGTTTGCCACAGCAGCTGAGCTCCCGACGAGCACAATGCAAGAGCAACATCGTCTGGCTCTGGGGGGAGTTGTGTAGCGGACACATGTACTTTTGACAGAGCCAGCCACTGCTGCTCAAACTGTCTATGGCCCAAATAAACTCGAGCCGTAAAAGGCCCAGCCGCAGCACTTTATTAAAAGACAAGCGGTCTTCATCTCGCCGCACGCGAGCCGCTTCACAACCGCTAAATCACGTACTTTAAAAAGCGCTGAATTTCATAAACGCAAAACAGCTTCTGCTGCGTGGTAAAACTTCATGTTAATGCAGCTTAGTTTTCTGCAGGAGGCTGCAAATCATATATTCGATTTATAAAACTGCGGTCTATAAAAGCTATGAAGTTTTGGTAGTTTGAACGATTGAAGATCCAATTCGAAGTCTCTCAAATGAACGCACTGTTGCACTGTACTTGTACGGAACTAAAAAAACAGAATGCGGCAAAACAGGCGGCTGATTAAGTCTGGTTGAAATATTTACCATTTCTCTAACCTGTGAGTTTTAATCCCTGTAGCCCTGTTCATTCGGTAACAAACTATACTATAGTATCCCTGGCTGAGCGCTAAGTATTACAGAACAGATTTTCACAAGTGCTGTTTTGAAGCTCTGCATGCTTACCAAGCCGACCGGAACGGAAAGTGGCGGACCATAGACTACACAGGGCTCGCCTTGGCCCAAGATATTTCTGGACTGCAACTTGGGTGCGGGCGTGGTTAGCACTGCTTACCATCATACTTTTGGAGGTTAAGGGGGGTTAACGACTTTGTCGTACGAGCGTAGGTTGCCTACCGCCGCTCCTACATATGCATTGACTTAGCGTCGCAAGCAGCTTACTGTCAGGCTGAGCTGTGCCGCAGTTTCCCTGTCCAGCATGGCGGCATTCGCCACGCGCACAATGCCAGTAGACGGTTCGATTAGAAATGCGCCGCTGGCATCCGTGAGCTTGTAGATCAGCGTAGCGTTGGAGCCCTGAAATCGCGGTGGGGCAATGAGATAAGCGGGGCACATTGTCCGGCGTTGGACATAGACAAACTTGCGCGATATCAAGCAGTTTCTAATGCAACTTTTTCTATCCGTTTCACCTTTAAAAGAGCAGCGGATTGCGTTTGCAGGGTTGGAATTCGGATCTTCTACCATGTCTAATGACCTCACTGATTGCTTTTTTGTGACATGATTTATTGCACCCAGGCCAAATTATCCATCTGACTTGGGCTGCGACATTTCGTGGATTCTAAATGTCAAGCCACCTGGGACGATAGCATCAACTGACTGGGGCCCGCACTGCAGTTCAATCCTCAATAAGAGCGCTGCTGGGCTATGACCAGATTAATGGCCTGTAATTGTCCTTTTTCAGACCCGTGGAACCTTTTGAAGTTGCTTCGCACTCACAGCGTCGGCATCAGTAGCGGCCACCTGCGTCACAAAAGTGCCATTGGGCGAGTTCTCGACTATGCTCGCACTGTAGGAGGCGGCGCTCATAGCCGGCTTGTTGTCGTTCTTGTCCGACACCATCACCGACACGAAGGTGACGGCTGTGCGCAAATCGGGCTTGTCCGTTTGATAGGCCTGAATGAAAATGGGTTTGATGCATCAGCTATGAGCATTGGGCCACCAGTCTGTTACATGATGCTTCGCAGTTGGTTTAGGGGCAATTGTGTCCACTCCACAGACTCCTCAGTACTTATTCCTTTGCGGCAGAGTTGGAAATCAGAGAGAATAGAACACGAGGAGAGGTATGAGAGAAGATAGAAGCGAGAGATGGGATTAGAGAGAAGAAGGTAAGAGGAGAGAAGAGACGAAGAGACGAAGAGACGGAGAGAAGAGAGAATGGAGAGAGGAGACATAAACCGCAGTGAGAGGCTTCGCCGGCCGCATGTGGCCCGCGACCGGAGTTGGCCGACCCCTGATTTGCGGATATGCACGAGCAATCTCTCACCGCCAGACATGTACACACTGGGCCTGGCGGCTGGCCCTTACGCTCGTATTCACTCGAGCTTCGGATTGCGAGAGGAATAGAAACCTGGGTGCTTTGCCGTATGCGTCATCACTTTAATACTCAACCCTGCACTCTCATGACCTCACACTTGACTCACCTTGACGCGAAGCCACATGGGATTCTCAAGCAGAGTCTCGCGGTCCAGCACGCTCGTGAGCCGCAATGCGCCGGTGATTGCGTTTATTTCCAAGAAAGTGGCATTATTCAACACGTTTCCTGGAATGAAACGGCGAATCCAAATGGCAATAAAAGTGAAGAGGGAGGCACTAAAAATATTCATTGTCACCCCAGCTGTGCCGCGCACTGGTCCAGTCTCTCTGCCCCATCATGCGCGCATCAAAGCAGTCAAAGTCCTGGTCAGGCGAATGAACAACCAAACTCCAATATCCCTGCCTGGCGGCTTCCTCTGGCGACCTGCTGAATTATTTACTCAGTGATGCGGGCTCAGGGCCAGCGCGACCCAGGCAGTGACTGTTGCCCCCCCATGCCCCCCGATGCCCCCCTCCAGAAGCAAGAAATTGCAGTTTTTACCCAGTGCAGGCGGACAAATCTGGAAACTACATGCAAAAATAGTAGGCTCTAAAAATTTATACACGACTAGCCAATTTGGCTCACCAGCAAATCTGCAAGTATCTTTATTCTTCAGCACTTTTTTAAGACACCCCTAATAAACTGTTATCACTTATGGCCATCTTTGACCAGAAAGCAAAGCCTTGGCGCTGCGGGTCGATCCGGTTTATAGAATACGGACCTTCATTCCCGAGCCCAGGGCTTTTTATTGCCAAAGTGAAGAAAGCCGAACGCGTTAAAAGCAACAACTGATCTCTGATTTCCGGCTGCTGCAAAAGTGGGAGCAGCGAATATCTCCCAAATCTCCTTCTGTCTGAGATTCGCTAGTTCTAGAGCCTTGGATCCAAATCTCCTTGTCCAGTTATTGGAATGCCCTTGGTGCGGCAATTTCCTGGCAGTAATTAACCAGCCAAAACTCTAAGACTCGCGAGACATCGTCGGAGCCCTCATAAGCAAGACAGCAGTGATGGGGCTGATGAGGCCAACGGGAATTCCTCTTTGCCCAAGCTGAGCTTAAACGTTTGGCAATAAATATTTGATTTATTGTTAATAGTACTTCTTTGTTGGCCGGTGGTCTTGAAAGCTTTTAGGCATTTTAATCACAAAGATGCATTGAAATTATTTTTTATTAGTGGAAGGCAGTATAATCCAAAAGTATTTCACTTATTTACATTATACCTACCCTTGGCAAAGCGCCAACATCTCTCTCAAAACAATAGTACGCAGGTTCGATTCCTAACTAACTAACTAACTGAGTAACTAACTGACTGACTAACTAACTAACTAACTAACTAACTAACTAACTAACTAACTAACTAACTAACTAACTAACTAACTAACTAACTAACTAACTAACTAACTAACTAACTAACTAACTAACTAACTAACTGACTAACTAACTAACTAACTAACTAACTAACTAACTAACTAACTAACTAACTAACTAACTAACTAACTAACTAACTAACTAACTAACTAACTAACTAACTGACTAACTAACTAACTAACTAACTAACTAACTAACTAACTAACTAACTAACTAACTAACTAACTAACTAACTAACTAACTAACTAACTAACTAACTAACTAACTAACTAACTAACTAACTAACTAACTAACTAACTAACTAACTAACTAACTAACTAACTAACTAACTGACTAACTAACTAACTAACTGACTAACTAACTAACTAACTAACTAACTAACTAACTAACTGACTAACTAACTAACTAACTAACTAACTGACTGACTGACTAACTAACTAACTAACTGACTAACTAACTAACTAATTAATTAACTAACTTACTAACTAACTAACTAACTAACTAACTAAATAAATAAATAATAAAATAACTGACTAACTAGCTAGCTAACTAACTAACTGAATTAATAACTAACTGAATAAGTAACTAACTAACTAAATGACTAAAAAACAAACAAAATCCCTCGCTCGCAAACCGGGGAAGCCATCAGGGTAACCCAATACTGAATGCTCAGGGCAATCATCAGATGGTGAATCTCAGATCAGCCACAATGTCTCACCGGATTCGATAGCGTAGTTTACGGTCTGGTTGATGCCCAAATCCAAATCTCGGGCCTCCAGGGCACTGGGCTGGGTGGCCAGCTGCTGGCTAAGAAGGCTCGAATCCTGCCGGAGTTGGGGGAGGGGGTGGACGATGGTATCGCTTCTTTGGACGCGGCTATCACAGGACTGCCAGACAACACAGCTCTGCTTCTGGCCAATCTGAGGCGAAAGTTTGTCAAGCGTCGCTTTTTCTCGATAAGAGAACAGCCATTGAAAATATTTTTCAATAACTGATAAGTCCGTCCTACTGTGGGCCAAGTCTAGCGGAAGGATTTAGAAGAGCGCAGGAGCTGGGCAGTGGGAATTAGGGGGGGGGGTATTGAATTCAGAGACGGAAAGGAGACGAAGAGAAGAGGGTGAGTAGCGTTAGGAGAGGGTGAAGAGAAGGTGACGATAGGGTGAGGAGAGGGTGAGGAGAGGGTGAGGAGAGGGTGAGGAGAGGATGAGGAGGGGGTGATATGTAGCTACGTTAGAATATTCAGCCTCACAGCCCCATCGCTCACATTCTCCATGAAGCTGAGCGAGTAGCCGCTGTCAACGAACACCGGGTTCTGATCGTCCGAGTCCGTGACGCGCACCTCCACGGTGGCGAAGCCGGTGAGGGGGCCCGGCAGGCTGCCCGGGTTGCTGGCCAGCTCCGCAGCCGAGACATTCAGCGTGTACAGCCTCTGGCCGTTGTCGAAGTCGAGCGCGCCGCTGACCCGAATAATGCCCGAGGTGGCGCTGTCGGGCATGTTGAATTTGGCGCTCGCGCCAGCCTGGAGCAGCATGGGGGTGACAAATCTGCCGCGTGTCTATGGCAAATCTGCCGCGTGTCTATGGCAAATCTGCCGCGTGTCAATGGCAAATCTGCCGCGTGTCTATGGCAAATCTGCCGCGTGTCAATGGCAAATCTGCCGCGTGTCTATCGCAAATCTGCCGCGTGTCTATGGCAAATCTGTCGCGTGTCTATGGCAAATCTGCCGCGTGTCAATGGCAAGTATGCCGCGTGTCAATGGCAAATCTGCCGCGTGTCAATGGCAAATCTGCCGCGTGTCAATGGCAAATCTGCCGCGTGTCTATGGCAAATCTGCCGCGTGTCAATGGCAAGTATGCCGCGTGTCTATGGCAAATCTGCCGCGTGTCAATGGCAAATCTGCCGCGTGTCAATGGCAAATCTGCCGCGTGTCAATGGCAAATCTGCCGCGTGTCAATGGCAAATATGCCGCGTGTCTATGGCAAATCTGCCGCGTGTCTATTCTTTTCTGATCTTTTCTGAACTCTAATAAATTTTTAGTGCGCATCTACTTACAGTCAGTGGTTTTTAGCAAGGAAGTTTCCATAAAAAATTAATTATAACTATAGATCAGTGTTAATTACACATTGTGCCTGAACTGATTTATGACAACGGGGCACAATAGAATGACAAAGCAGCGTGGGGTTGTGAGTGGAGGTTTACACAAGCACTGATAGATAAGCCATGTTTACTCATGTACTTTTAGTAATATCTAAGCTTGTGAGCTCTGTCTATGGCCTAAGCTGGTCAGACAGCTGGTCAGTATTCAGCTTCAATACAGTCTTACCAGCAGGAGAAAGTTGAAAGTGTCCTGGTTAGACTTGTCAGCGTCCTTGACGTAACTATTCAACTGAATAACGAAGCTGCTAACAGAAGCTGCCTGAAAATAAGGAGATTTTACTGCCGGTTAATTACCTAAATTGTTTACGGCCAGCAGTGATTAAACTGAGTCTGAAATGGAGCGGCCAATAGTGTTTGCCCAGCAATATTTTCCTTATGCCTTAATATGATCTCGCCTGCATGCAGTTTCCGGTATCTTACCTAATATTTTTCACCGCGAGTAATAATTGTGATCTTTACGATGCCAAACCCATGGGATTGTAAACTGGAGCCACTCCAATATCGCAGCGATTTTTTGACGGGATTACTAAGCATAGTTTGCTGTTGGACTAATGTGTTAATCCAGTCAACATCAATACAATGGATTGCTAATCTAGCTACCATCGATTGAATGGATTGCTAATCTAGTCAACATCAATACAATAGATTGCTAATCTAACTACCATCAATTGAATGGATTGCTAATCTAGTCAACATCAATACAATGGATTGCTAATCTAGCCAACATCAATACAATGGATTGCTAATCTAGCCAACATCAATACAATAGATTGCTAATCTAGCTACCATCAATTGAATGGATTGCTAATCTAGTCAACATCAAAACAATGGATTGCTAATCTAGCTACCATTAATTGAATGGATTGCTAATCTAGTCAACATCAAAACAATGGATTGCTAATCTAACTACCATCAATTGAATGGATTGCTAATCTAGTCAACATCAATACAATGGATTGGTAATCTAGCTACCATCAATTGAATGGATTGCTAATCTAGCTACCATCAATTGAATGGATTGCTAATCTAGCCAACATCAATACCATGGATTGCTAATCTAGACAACATCAATACAATGGATTGCTAATCTAGTCAACATCAATACAATGGATTGCTAATCTAGTCAACATCAATATAATGGATTGCTAATCTAGACAACATCAATACAATGGATTGCTAATCTAGTCAACATCAATACAATGGATTGCTAATCTAGACAACATCAATTGAATGGATTGCTAATCTAGTCAACATCAATACAATGGATTGCTAATCTAGTCAACGACAATTGAATGGATTGCTAATCTAGTCAACATCAATACAATGGATTGCTAATCTAGTCAACATCAATACAATGGATTGCTAATCTAGTCAACATCAATACAATGGATTGCTAATCTAGTCAACATCAATATAATGGATTGCTAATCTAGACAACATCAATTGAATAGATTGCTAATCTAGTCAACATCAATACAATGGATTGTTAATCTAGTCAACGTCAATTGAATGGATTGCTAATCTAGTCAACATCAACTGAATGGATTACTAATCTAGTCAACATCAATACAATGGATTGCTAATCTAGTCAACATCAATACAATGGATTGCTAATCTAGTCAACATCAATACAATGGATTGCTAATCTAGTCAACATCAATACAATGGATTGCTAATCTAGCCAACATCAATACAATGGATTGCTAATCTAGTCAACATCAATACAATGGATTGCTAATCTAGTCAATATCAATACAATGGATTGCTAACCTACCCAGCATGAGAAGCCTTACTCACCTCGGAAACGTTGATGCTAAAACTATTCGGATTGAAAGCCGGTGCAAACTCGTTGATGTCGACAAGATTAACAACCAGCGTCTCAACCGAGGAGCTGGTGCACACCAGAGCGATAGACATTGCGTTGGGAACCGAGGCCACTGGAGTCCTTGATCCGTCAGAGCATGAGGTCAGGTTCTCCAAGTCCAGGACCTTCGCTAGAATCAGCGCTCCGCCAGAGACGCTGAAGTAGCAGCCGTACTGGCTGGGAGTGGCGCTGAAGCTGCCGGTGTAGCTGGCATCCACCGTCTGGATGACCAACCCGACCGCTGCCGACTCGTTTACGGACTTTAACTGCACCGGGGCGTCAGCGCAGGCGGCATCGGCTGCGGTGCGAATGGGGATTTCTAGTCTAGCCTATGGATTGCTAGTCTAGCGTATGGATTGCTAGTCTAGCCTATGGATTGCTAGTCTAGCCTATGGATTTCTAGTCTAGCCTATGGATTTCTAGTCTAGCGTATGGATTGCTATTCTAGCCTATGGATTGCTAGTCTAGCCTATGGATTGCTAGTCTAGCCTATGGATTGCTAGTCTAGCGTATGGATTGCTAGTCTAGCCTATGGATTGCTAGTCTAGCCCATGGATTGCTAGTCTAGCGTATGGATTGCTAGTCTAGCGTATGGATTGCTATGTCTAGCCTATAGATTGCTATTCTAGCCTATGGATTGCTAGTCTAGCCTATGGATTGCTAGTCTAGCCTATGGATTGCTAGTCTAGCCTATGAATTGCTAGTCTAGCCCATGGATTGCTAGTCTAGCCTATGGATTGCTAGTCTAGCCTATGGATTGCTATTCTAGCCTATGAATTGCTAGTCTAGCCCATGGATTGCTAGTCTAGCCTATGGATTGCTAGTCTAGCCTATGGATTGCTAGTCTAGCCTATGGATTGCTAGTCTAGCCTATGGATTGCTATTCTAGCCTATGGATTGCTATTCTAGCCTATGGATTGCTAGTCTAGCCTATGGATTGCTAGTCTAGCGTATGGATTGCTAGTCTAGCTTATTGGATTGCTATTCTAGCCTATGGATTGCTAGTCTAGCCCATGGATTGCTAGTCTAGCCCATGGATTGCTAGTCTAGCGTATGGATTGCTAGTCTAGCCTATGGATTGCTAGTCTAGCGTATGGATTGCTATTCTACCCCATGGATTGCTAGTCTAGCGTATGGATTGCTAGTCTAGCCTATGGATTGCTATTCTAGCCTATGGATTGCTAGTCTAGCGTATGGATTGCTAGTCTAGCCTATGGATTGCTAGTCTAGCGTATGGATTGCTATTCTACCCCATGGATTGCTAGTCTAGCGTATGGATTGCTAGTCTAGCCTATGGATTGCTAGTCTAGCCTATGGATTGCTAGTCTAGCCTATGGATTGCTAGTATAGCGTATGGATTGCTAGTCTAGCCTATGGATTGCTAGTCTAGCGTATGGATTGCTATTCTACCCCATGGATTGCTAGTCTAGCGTATGGATTGCTAGTTTAGCCTATGGATTGCTAGTCTAGCCTATGGAATGCTAGTCTAGCGTATGGATTGCTAGTCTAGCGTATGGATTGCTATGTCTAGCCCATGGATTGCTATTCTAGCCTATGGATTGCTAGTCTAGCCTATGGATTGCTAGTCTAGCCTATGGATTGCTAGTCTAGCCTATGAATTGCTAGTCTAGCCCATGGATTGCTAGTCTAGCCTATGGATTGCTAGTCTAGCCTATGGATTGCTATTCTAGCCTATGAATTGCTAGTCTAGCCCATGGATTGCTAGTCTAGCCTATGGATTGCTAGTCTAGCCTATGGATTGCTAGTCTAGCCTATGGATTGCTAGTCTAGCCTATGGATTGCTATTCTAGCCTATGGATTGCTATTCTAGCCTATGGATTGCTAGTCTAGCCTATGGATTGCTAGTCTAGCGTATGGATTGCTAGTCTAGCCTATTGGATTGCTATTCTAGCCTATGGATTGCTAGTCTAGCCCATGGATTGCTAGTCTAGCCCATGGATTGCTAGTCTAGCGTATGGATTGCTAGTCTAGCCTATGGATTGCTAGTCTAGCGTATGGATTGCTATTCTACCCCATGGATTGCTAGTCTAGCGTATGGATTGCTAGTCTAGCCTATGGATTGCTATTCTAGCCTATGGATTGCTAGTCTAGCGTATGGATTGCTAGTCTAGCCTATGGATTGCTAGTCTAGCGTATGGATTGCTATTCTACCCCATGGATTGCTAGTCTAGCGTATGGATTGCTAGTCTAGCCTATGGATTGCTATTCTAGCCTATGGATTGCTAGTCTAGCGTATGGATTGCTAGTCTAGCGTATGGATTGCTAGTCTAGCGTATGGATTGCTAGTCTAGCCCATGGATTGCTAGTCTAGCCTATGGATTGCTAGTCTAGCGTATGGATTGCTAGTCTAGCGTATGGATTGCTAGTCTAGCCTATGGATTGCTAGTCTAGCTTATGGATTGCTAGTCTAGCTTATGGATTGCTAGTCTAGCTTATGGATTGCTAGTCTAGCCTATGGATTGCTAGTCTAGCCCATGGATTGCTAGTCTAGCCCATGGATTGCTAGTCTAGCCTATGGATTGCTAGTCTAGCCTATGGATTGCTAGTCTAGCCTATGGATTGCTAGTCTAGCGTATGGATTGCTAGTCTAGCGTATGGATTGCTAGTCTAGCCTATGGATTGCTAGTCTAGCCTATGGATTGCTAGTCTAGCTTATGGATTGCTAGTCTAGCCTATGGATTGCTATTCTAGCCTATGGATTGCTAGTCTAGCCCATGGATTGCTAGTCTGGTGGACACCAGTGATGGAACGGAATGGATCGCTAATCGAGTCACTAGAAGTGATCAAACGAAGCCTTGCGCCAGTGACTCACCGTAGCCCAACTTGAACAGCATCAAGAGAAACAGGCCGTAGCAGACAACTCGCCAGTCGTGACTCCCTCTGCAAGCCATGCTGTGAGTTCGAACAAGAAAGAGCTGGCCAGAAGGTGAAGGTGAAGCCTGAGCACCTGACTCTCACGGAACCGTAGCGGATCAGCTTTGCCCAAGCTCTCCCTCCTATTGTTGTCGAAAGTCATGTTGCCGGTCAATTTTAGCATGCATTTTGTTCCCGCAGCGCGCGCAGCACCGGATTCGCCCCCCCCCTACCGGTCTGCCATCATCAAAGCGGTTGCTGGGGGCAACTCAGGGCTCCCTGCTCAGCGCACAGACACACTCACTACGATCCCGTTATGAGTAGGCATGGGCAGTTGGGGAAATGCTGGCGCTATTGGTGGAGGTGTGAGAGCCGCTTAACAGGAAAAACGGGAAAACTTATGGCTGAAGAAGAAGAGAAACCAGATAGAGGGGGGAGAGAATTGCTGCACTCGTTTCTTCACTCTAAACTGGCCCAGAGGATGCGTCAGCAAATGCAAATCATTCATGTAGAAACAGAGAAAATCTGCCAATAAAGCCGGGGGGGGGGGTTTATGAGCAACCAGGTGAGCCAACGATTGGCTGAGATTCAGTGCCAGCCCCTGGCACACTGCATGGGCGGGCCCGGCCTCCGATGGAGGACTTTGTGGCGGCGGGCGGCGCAGGAAATGCAGAAGAAATATGAGTGCCCTGGGGACCGCCAGGAGCCTCCTCCCCGCCTTTGCGGGGCTTTGAGTGGGAGTTGCTAATTTTTTCCTCTTCCCATTCTCCCATTGCAAAAATCCCTTTATAGTTGACTTGGAGCTGCATTTTCCAATGCAAAAAAAACGGCCCCCGTTGGCGCCGTCTGCGCACGGGTCGCATCCGCGCCCCTGGCAACAAAAATTGCGACTGGCTTTCGGGCTGCGCACCCCACTGATGGAGTCCCAGTAGGATCTGTTCTCCCAATTCCCTGCATGGCTAGAATTTCTCCAATTCTGGTGTATTTTCCCAATGTACTTTTCAAGACCGCATCCCTGCACAACTCGTACGCAGTGGAAAGTGACGAAGCTCCCAGCTAGTGCGAGAGAAAGGCAGAGAATGCTTTGTGCTGAATTTTCAAAAATTTACTTGTAATGATGTTACGGGCGTAAAACTGCTGATCTGCGAAGAAAAGAACTGAAGACGGTGATGCGTCATAAATTGCCATATTCGGCGAATGCCTACAGCAAACTTAACTGGAATTTTCAGCTGGCCGAAAGTTTCAAGTTTGGAAACCGATGAACTAAAGAGCTGGTCACAGTTGCTTAGCAAATTTCAAAAGTCCTTTTTGTTTAGAAATATTTATAGGTGTGTATTTAAAGTTTTGATTTACGAGCGTACATGTATATATTTGCAATATAGCTGGGCTTCAATTTTCCAGAGAATTCATGACGGCTGAAGTCTTCCATAACGTATAATGCGTATAACACATAACTTAAGATAAATGGTATTTTACAAGTTACAAGTGAATAGTGACTTGTGACTTGTGTTGCATAGAGACTTGACTAGTTACAAGTAGGCGACAAGCTACAAGTGAATAGTGAATGGTGACTTGTGTTGCATAGAGACTTGACTAGTTACAAGTAGGCGACAAGCTACAAGTGAATAGTGAATGGTGACTTGTGTTGCATAGAGACTTGACTAGTTACAAGTAGGCGACAAGCTACAAGTGAATAGTGAATGGTGACTTGTGTTGCATAGAGACTTGACTAGTTACAAGTAGGCGACAAGCTACAAGTGAATAGTGACTAGTCGCGCTACAAGCGGTTTGTTGCATAGAATCTAATGTTGACTAGTGTCATAGTAAATTCGAGAGTGACAATTTGAGTAGTGAACCACGAGCTATTCAAGCCTGTAATCGGTTGAAAAGCATATCACATCCATTGAGCGAAAATGTTCTACGAGTCAGATTCCGAAGATTCCGTCGGAGGAGCCAATTAAGCGTCCCCGAACATTCAACGAAAGTATAGATTTCGAATTTGATATTGACTACAATGATCATCAATCGAGGTTTCGGTTGCGAGAGGAACATGTCGACGAACTGTGTCATCTGATTGGCAAGCGTCTGCAGCACCCGACTGGGTGCAATTTTGCTCTGAGTCCATAGCAGCAGATTAGTGTCGCTCTACGCTATCTTGCTACTGGAGCAACTTTTTCGGCTATTGGTGATTCGCATGGAGTTCAAAAATCCACAGTGAACTGTAAGTGCGTGTGTGCAACGAAAATCACATACACTTGCAGCTTGTCACTATTCAGCTTGTTACTTGTCGCATCACACTGATCAATATTATGCAACACCTCCACGCTTGCCGCCGGGCGCAGTGCTGAAAGCGCTAGCAAAGCGGCTGTGCGCGTTAGCGTCCCTGAGCGCGCGGCAGTAGCGCCGCGGTGGCTGCTTCCGCGGACGGTAGAGCGGATCGCGAAGACGAAGGTCGCAGACGAGGAGTCGATGATGGGACCGAAGAGCGCGGCACTTTCTTGTTCGAACTCACAGCATGGCTTGCAGAGGGAGTCACGAGTGGCGAGTTGTCTGCTGCGGCCTGTTTCTCTTGATGCTCTTCAAGTTGCGCCACGGTGAGCCACTGGCACATGGCTTCGTTTGATCACTTCTAGTGACTCGATTAGCGATCCATTCCGTTCCATTACTGGTGTCCACCAGACTAGCAATCCATAGGCTAGACTAGCAATCCATAGGCTAGACTAGCAATCCATAGGCTAGACTAGCAATCCATAGGCTAGACTAGCAATCCAATAGGCTAGACTAGCAATCCATAGGCTAGACTAGCAATCCATAGGCTAGACTAGCAATCCATACGCTAGACTAGCAATCCATAGGGCGCGGCAATTGACGACGTGGCGGCGCTCGCAGAAGCGCACCAGCACATGATCGAGCTGTGCCTGCCCCCTAAGGGGGCCGTAGCCCAGCGGTCTAGCGCAGGCTCTGGTGTGCCAGCGACCCAGGCTCGATTCCAAGTGCAGTCACATCAATTTGGGGCTGAATTGGAATCTCGGCTTGGCTCTGCTCGTGCAATTAACGGCCTTGAGAGTCAACCCCCCAAGGCGCAGTGAAGTGTACATGCCTAACGATAATATAAAGTTAGGGCCGCTGTACACTCCTGTGTGTGTGTGCCTGCGTACGTATCCGCGCGCTTGTGTGCCTGCTCAGGGGAGTCGGCGGAATGGGCAGCAATGCCTCTCGCCGATTGTGCGCCCATGTCGCTTAAAGTGCGCCAGGGTGCACACAACCCCCTGCCTCTAATAAAAAAAGTGCCTGCCTCCGTGTTGCGTTCCGGCCACGCGCGTTCCGCCGCCTGCGCTTGCAACCCAAAAAAGTTGCGAGCCTGCACTTTGCGACCGCTCGGACCTATGCAAAACCGCATTCGGGTCTACGAGGATTATCGCTGTGTCGCGCTGCGCCGTTACCTTCACCTGTACCGAGAGCTGCTCAAATAATTCTTGAGCCTCGTCAGGTCGGGTGGCAGGAGGTGCGTATGCCGTATGCAGCTTATGCCACTTCCAGTAAATTAATATTTAACTTAAAGCTCAATTCTCCGTTATCGCGCCATTTACCCCCCCCCCAGTACATGTAGAATAATTGAGGCATAACTCATAGCTCCGCACATTTTAATAACGAATACGGCTAGGCCAATGTACTGTACATGTATTTTTACACGTAGAAATAATAGCGCGCAAGCAAGTTTACAGTAGATGGTAACATGCAAAAAGTAGACGGCGAAAGAAGACAAAACAACGAAGTAACCAAATTCATTATATAAAAAGCATTCATTAATAAATTTACCGTACTATGTTAACATGTAGAAAAGTAGACGGCGAAAAAAGTCACAACAACAACGAGTGAGCAAACACAAATAGAATTCACTAATAAAATTTACCGTAATACAATAAGTAAAAATAAAAGCTAAACACTTGATTAAGTCATACTAGAAATACCCCTGAGCGCCCCCCGTGGGCCGACAGGAGTTGGCACAGCGAACGTAGTCACCGCGGTTCCGCCTGCGGTCTGCCGCCCTCCCCCTCCCTCCCGGCCAGCTGGCATCGTAGTCCCTAAGCAAGTTACTTGCATTTCGATCCTTGGAAAGTCGATATGAGAGGGAATTTATAGCATAGTTACACGTATACCCATACAATTAAGCTGTCAAACATACCGCAGAAAAAACCACACCACCGCAAACTCAAATCCCGAATGTATCACCGTCTCCTCTCCATTCCTTAACAAACGAGTCATTTTCCGATAATGAGACACAGTCCCCCGCTAGCAAACCATTGCAATGAACAAACGACTCGGAACTAACGGATTAAGGATTATACTGCACACAAAACTAAAAGAATAAACAAGCACATACGAACAACCCTGCACTAAACCAAAGTTACACACAATCATGTATTTACAAGTATATAGATAGACCTCAGTCTGTAACGAACCTGCCCCAAAGTAGTAGCCTCCTCTAACTTTGCCCGCAATGTACCAACAAAAGGTATGCTCAAGACTACTCAACCCCTCGAGCGGAATGGCTTGGACAGGCCCGCATCCTGAAACCAAGGATTATGAAATGTATCTATCACTATCCGCGAGGATTTCCGCGACCGAATGGCGGACACGGAATTTGAAATTGGTTGCATTAATAACTTTTGTTGTAACACGAATTTCAAATAAGATTTTAGCCTTTATTTTCTTAATTTTGCAAGTATCACTGACCGTCATAGGCTGTACCGGATTCCGATCGCCGGACGGAACACCCGCAGCCTGGAATGTGTGGCAGCATATAGTAAAGCTGGTCTACATTAATAGACTTGTTTCACACTAAATATATTAACGCTGTATCAGCACCTCGTTACAAATCCCGCGAACAACAGCCTCTCGCGCTCCTAAGATTTCAAGAAAGATCAGACAAATAATTTAATTTTCATACAGACAGCATAAATTTTACCCTCACAAAAAAGTACCTCCTCACTCACCCATGCAGCCTGGGCCTAAAAGGAGAATCGGGCTTCCATGATTAATTAGTGCATTCTGCGACAAGAAAAGCATGAATATTTTGTCTTACCTCCCTTCGACGGGCCTCTACTTCCGGCAGCGAGTCATGCGTTCGTGCGACAACTTTGGAGGCCCATTCATTTTGTAGCACCATAGCCTGTCATCCATGGACAGTTGCTAAAAGGCACAATACACCCGTTAAATAATAGATTAGTGACTACTAACTAAAAAGTATCTTATCTCATAACCCGCTTCACGATTCCGAATCTCGGGCCGCTTCCCTCTTAACTCGTCCAAGGCCATCCTTGCGCTGATGTAATCCTACCATTAGATAAGTAGTATATTAAGTTAAAATACCACTAAGTACTCGTACTATAACGCTGAATGTATTTTACATACCAATGTCGTAGGAGAATGTCTTTTGCATACCAATGTCGTAGGAGAATGTCTTTTACATACCAATGTCGTAGGAGCACTAACATTCGCGCCCATTGTTACCATAGTTAGGATCGTATCGCCCCTGCATAGTCGACGGAATCGCTCCGACCGGACGGACGTCTCGTCTATTGTTTACTGAAGTTGCCATATGATGCTCTAGTACTCTATTGCTAAAATATGGTACAATACAGAGATAGAGTAGGTAAAAAACTACTTACCAGGCAACATATGGCGCGCCACTCGCCGCAGCCGTTCGCTCCCGTATTCAATAAAGGCAAAACTGCGTGAAAGCTCCTCAAAATAGTCCGGCTGCAATTTCCAATGCTCCAGTCACGCACTGTCCTGGGCATGGGCCAATGTCATGCATAAGCTATCGAGCAAGCGAGAAGCACAAGTTTTCCCCTCGAACTCAATGGCCTCTCCCCTTGATACGAAATTCAAAATATGTGGGGTGGTTGCAACATTTCTGTTATCGGCACATAGCATATGGATTTAGTATATTTGGATAACGCCACGCTGTGAACCAACCACTCCACGCCGAACACTAATAAAACGTCCCTCCCCGATATTTTTCTACAAACGGACCTCCATGGGAAAACACCACCCGTGTTCCAATCTAGGGTGCAAACCCTCCCTGTTTTTTTCAATCTAGCAACGAGCACGCAATTCGGTTTCATAAAATGCGTGTAACTAATTCTCCCACCCTCATGCAGTATTATAACGCTCAAACGATCGTCGGATCTATTACGACGCGAAAAAATTCCCACAAGCTACCACGGTCCTTAGTACTGACTCAATCAATGGAACTGTGTGCAATATTTTTGATTCCCTTAATATTGTTTTAATAGCTGCAAAGACTACTAGCTCTCAGAATATTCTGTGCTTTTGTTGTTGGTTAACTGCATTCCCAACCGAAAAATTGCACCACCACGAGAATATTATGTTTCTGCCCGAGCATTTCAAGAGGTTCTACACCATCAAGGCTCACTCTCTGATGCTGAATCGGCGATCTCTCAGCGTCAACTACTTGTCCTCGAAGCGACTGGGGTGCCCTTCACCAGCGTGAACATGCACAACCCTCAAATACCTGCGCATCGACCCCGAGCTGGCCAGCGCATCACTCAACGCAGACGTACGAGGTACAGGTGAGGAGGCCATCTCCCTGGACTATCTAATTTCCAGTCCCGCGGTAGTAACTGGAAGTTCCTCACCGTTGTCAAGGTCGACGTCATGCTGTCCATATTCCGTCGAAAATACCTACAGTCGAGCAGTCGTCGCCGCCAGAGACGCACAGACGACGTGTGGGGGCGGGCGGCGGGGCGATGGCGGCGGCGGCGGCGGGCGTGGCGGCGGGCGCGCAGTCCGGTCCAACAGAATCCACTCTGGACGATCTGGCCGATCCGTTCCATTCCTAAACTACAAGCCTTCCATTCCTAAACTTCCATTCCTAAACTCCTAAACTCCAACGGAGTGTTTCCGTAATGTTACTTGGACTCTGATGAGAAGTTGGACAGTGTAACTGAACTGCCACCGCGAGATTTGTTTTACGATTCAATGACCCGGCAAGAGTGTTCTGAGATGTACTACACCCGCGCTTAGCAGAGTTGGCAAGAGTTTGATTGTGAGAATTTGCGTGGCTATGTGACCGCGTATTTACTGTTGGATTCACTACTGCTATGCAATTCATTTGAGAGTTTTCGTCGGACTGCAATACGAGAATACGGTCTGGATGTGTGCCATTTTCTTGGATCGCCAATGTATAGTCTAGCTGCGTGTCTATTGAAGGTGAAGGAGCCGATAGAGTTGTTTTCAGACGCTCGTATGTACTCCGAGGTTGAAGCTTCGATTCGAGGCGGGTTTCGTTTCGGCACTCGACATCTTACTATGGCAAACAATCCTATGGTAGAAGAATGTCGTCGTCAGCTGGACCTTGACGACGATCTGGATTTAAGAGGACTGTGACAGAATGCACCGTATGGCACTCACTTGGCCTACCTTAATGCTAATTCTTTTTACTCCAGTTTTATGGTGCAGGCCCTGCCGTATAAAGCCTATCGTTGGTTGCCTCGTAGAGTGCATGAAAATCTACCAGTTGATGATGTTGCGGAGTTGGAAAATCCGAGTAAGTCGAGTCAGTTTTTGAACTGGCTGTCTAGCTATTGCGCGAATGGACGAGGGTCGTTACTGAATGTCGATATGTACTACCCGAAGTTTTTGCACGACTCTGCTGCCGATCTACCTCTGGCTATTGGCCATGAGAGAACTGATAGTGCTTACCTAACTAAGCATATGAAGCAGGATTGGGTTTGTCTACAATGTCAGCTTAATCCAAGAAGGAGGAATGCGGAGGTATACAAGGACGTAAAACGATTAGCTTCTCCGACAGGGAAGCTAATCGGCTCTGTGACACACAAAGAGGGGTACATTGTACATAATTGAGCATTGCGTATTTACCTCGAGTTAGGCATGCGTGTGACGCGTGTAAATCGTGTTCTCGAATTTGTAGAAGGTCCTATTTTACAGGAATACATTGAACATAATATTCGTCGGCGGTCTGAGGCGACCAGCGATTTCGATCTAGATTTTTTTAAATATTAAACAATGCGGTGCACGGCAAGTTTCTGCAGCGGGTTCGAGACAGGCTGAGCTATTGCATGTGTACTAGTGCCGAAAAGTTAGAAACGTACGTCGCTAAAGAGGAATTTATGGACGTGATTTTGTACACAAACCGTCTGGTGGGCGTGAGTTGGACTCCTCGTTGAGTATTGCTAAACAAGCCAATTCTGATTAGTAGCGCTATTCTGGACCTTGCGAAGACATTTGTCTACGAGTTTTTCTATTCAAGGATTCAATGTCATCAGTCACTTGCTTCTGCCCGCGTGCTTGATAGATATACGGATTTTTTTATCTTGGCATTGATTATAGCCTACCCGGAGACGAGTCCCCGGGATAAGTTGTTTGTAAAGATTTGTAAAGATTTGGTGGAGTGCGGTGTATTAGACATTAGTATTTATCCACCTTCTCATCCGGTTTATACAAAAAAGTAGAAAGGGAAGTTAATGGTTTAAAAAGATGAAGTTTCATGTTGTACACCGTTGGAGTTTGCATTTCTAAGGCCGAAAAACTATTCAATGGTGTACATGTATGCAAAGGAAAACCCTCTGTCAGATTTGCGGTGCATGGGCGTGTCGAAGTCGATTGTTAGAGGTATGAAGCGCAACGTATTTTGAATGTGTGGAAGGATCGAGTGTTGGAGCATGCAGTAACGATGCGGACGATTACCTCGCGGCGACAGAAGATCTTTTTGAGCAGCTCAAGCAAGCGCTTAGCTTTTTCGACACGAAGCAAGCCTGGGTTGATCCCTACTCATATCTCTTATTTGGTCATTGGCGGTTGACTTCAATTGTTCTCTATTGTTTGTCTGTTTATGTTTTTGCTCGCAATATATCTTTCTCGATGTATTTTTTGTTTTCTAGGATGATACTGGGGGTTAGTACTAGGCTTAGCTTTTTTGTTGGGGCGAGGATTATGAGGGTAGTAGTAGAGTCATTTTAGAAGATGATAAGAATCCAATGAACTATGAACCCTCAGCCGCGATGAGTACTACACCCAGAGCCTGATCGACAGTCCCGTTGAGCATCGTGCTAGTGGATCATGCGCGCTGCGATGCCGCGGCGGCTCACGGGGCAGGATCAGTGACGTACGATTTGGCTACCAGTGAAAATTGGACCGTGGAGGGCTGTGATACTGCCATCATATACGCACAGGCCTTTGCGTTATCCTGCCGCCAGGCACCTATGGATCGCGAGCTGCTCAAGTTGGGCCAATCGGGGCCTGACTGTGCAGGGTGGTGTGGTGGACCCGGACTATACGGGGAGCTCCACGTGATCCTGTACAACACGCCGGATGAGAAGATCCGTCTGCCGTGCGCGACACATGTGGCCCAGCTGGTTCTGGAGCGTTATACACGCCCCCCCCCCCACGTGGAGGTGGTTGGGCTAGGGAGGGCCAACTGCCCGCGCAGTGTGGCACCGGCAGCCGGAACCGCTGGCTGTTCGGGAGTTGGTAGTATGGGCAGCACCAACGTCTGATGCTGGCTCATGGTGGTGATGGAATTCGTGTTTTGGTGGAGGTTAAATTTGCTTTTAAAAATATATTGCTCGTGAATTTGCACATGTGTACGATAAGAGTGCCGGTAAACAACCCATTCATTTTACATGAAAAAATTAGGGTGTGGAATTATCGTATGCTACTCGTATTAGTTCTCTGTGTTTCGAATATCTAAAAGTTAGTTTTTTTTCGAAAAAATTGATTACATTAAATCTTCTGTGGGTGGAATTTTTCTACCAAGTGCAAACAAAACTAATGAAAATTCGTATATTTCTTTCATTGCTTTAGCAAT